>JAODLL010024095.1:0-24945 GCA_026546735.1 Forbesichthys agassizii
AATTTTAGAACGAGAACAGATTATGACCGCATTGATTATATTTTATCTTGAAAAAGAACTCATCCATGACACCTTCCTAATTTACTTTATTGTTGATAGGGCAAAATTGCATCCCATTTGTGCTATTCTAACTTAACATTTATTTTCCAAAAAAACATGTAAACTTTAAATGCTACATAGTAAACTTCCCACTATAACATTGATGTGTAATTATTGTGTAGTTTTGGCCATAGTGCTGTGTGCATAGTGCTGTGTGCGCATGTGTGTGTGTGTGTGTGTGTGTTAGTCAGATTCACATTCAACCAGAATGGTATAAACAATTCCTCTCAAGTGGTTTCATGCTGATTGAGGCAATACACTACAGTAACAGACTTTGTGCACGACATTATACTGTAACACCCTGCCCAAAACAGTAGCATTTACTATAAATACTTTAATAAATAAATTAATGATTCTTACACATCAACTTCAAAACATTGTACACCGAAAACAAGTACACACTTTTGTATTATTTCATATAAATAGAGCGCAAGGTTTAGCCTGTATTCTGTGCAGCATGTATGTGCAGTATCTCATAATAAGACCTTTCACAGTTCAGCTTGGAGCACCGGGAGTGTACGGTTGATTGAAAATGTTATCAAAACAATATGTTTCTCTCCAAGCCCGGCCACCATCTGTTCACGGCCTGTCTGATCTCATGGAGCGCTGCTAAACACAGGCATGAAATGCAGTACACACACGCACACACACGCACACACACACACACACACACACACACACACACAAACACACACACACACACACAGACAGAAAGACAAAAGCAAATAGGCTACAGAGTTACAGATGTTCAGTACACATATGCAATCATAGACACATGTAGTCAAATCATTCCACATTTATGCTGTGGCTGAGCCTATGACCCCACATGGGAGAACCTGATTTGACATATATTGTGTTATATGGTAGTGACTTCACTATTGTGACATTGTGACATACCATTATTCCACCTATCAATGTAGTCCACATGTATACCCTACCAAGCTGAAATATACAATACATAATAAGTGCACTATAGGCTTTTCTGAAATTAAATGGTTGCAGTACTGTCTCATATCTCCAAATCATGTTAGTGGCCTTTACATTTCCAAAGCATGCTGATATATACAGTAGTAGCATTTTGTATGAAACATGACCTCAATGAAGTCTCATAATAGCCAATGTCAGAAAACACTACAGTAAACTTTACAATGCTAATCTGCATTGTCTAGCCCCTGCACGTGTCCGGCTCCTCAAACAGAGTGAAAGTACTGTGCAAACTTGGTATACTGTCTCCTACTGTAACCTTTGCCAATTCATCTGCTGCATCATCCTCCCTTTGTACCTAACAAGTCTGTTGAACGCACGACACAGACAACTGCCGTGTATTACGAGACCTCAAGCCACAAGTAATACTTCTACGACAACACAATAATTCAGACCCAGTATTGAAGCTGATACAAAATACTGTATTGTGACAGTTGATAGATAGGAAGAGTTTAGAGAGGTGGAGAATTTTAGCATCTCTTGATATTTGTATTGTACCATATGTCACTGATGTCAGACCTCCAGTACGAGATGTCTTAATTGCACATGGTCACAGAGAGAGTTAGCGGTAAAGAGCGCACTTGTTTTAGCATCACTTCACTACACCAGTACATTTTGGAATTAATTTTACAATTCTGGGCTTTACTTTTAGTAGTTTCAGTTACATTTTGCCACAAGAATCAGTCTGGAAAGCCTATCATTTTGAATATGTCCCAGTAGCAACTGAACTTACCAATCAGCGTCGTGTTAATAGCTATATGGGCATGGTTTAGCAAAAACGGCCAGATGGTTCATCCAATCAACTGCCATGTGTTCTTTGAAGGTCCCTGCCCTTTACACAAAATTTAATGGATTTCTCCCCATATGGACTTGTGACCAACAATCCATTTGGCATGTCAGGTTATACTTTTAGAGCCTTACACAGACAAGCTCCTTATTACATCATGCAGTTTCATTCTCCAACTCTATTTTATTTAGGACGTCAGGTCAAAGGTTGTTAGTGGTTTCCCACACTCATTTTCGGACCAGAGGGGCCGATCATTCCAAGCAGTTGCGCCTAATGCACTGCCTCCCTTTTTACAAAGCGTACATTCTGTTTTAAAAAGCAATTGAAGACTCAGTTATTCAAACAGGCTTTTAGTTAAATGAGGGTTGTTACAGCTGTCTGATTTATGTATCTATGCTATTCCTTTATATTCTTTTTTTATGTATTTCATTTTATAAAAATAAAAGTTGGCTTACTTTATTTACTCAGTGACATTCTGCATTAACAGCGGCATTAACAGCGGCTTTTGATCGAGAGCAAGGAAGAAGGTGACAATCAAGGGACATTGACTTGAAACATCCACAGCACCATAAACTGCATACACACCATATTTGTCCTTTATCTCGACTAGAGCAATGTGCAAGTGTCAAAGCATTGGTCTGACAAAACAGTTTTTGTAAGCCATTGATTCAGACGCGGTACTGGAAGCCTTCAACTTGCGTGGGATCGGACACAGTGAATGCCAGAGGGCGCTGCTAAGTGAGTCACAAGTGCACAGGGTTCATGACTGTTGCTGTGCTGTAATATTCAACCATGGTACATATTGGCCATTTAATGACCCTTCTTAATCACTGAGGTGTTCACATCTATAATATACATCTAATATATCTGCTGGCTTTTCTCCCCTGAGGGCTTATCAGCAGATCAACAGCTGATGTGCCAGTGAGTGGACCCGCCATGGAGGATCAATAAAGCATTACCCCCCACCATGAGAGACAGTTACCATATAGTAGGCTATTTCCCTGAGGGCTTGACTTAGCTTGATCAATCACATGACCATGACAGGACAGACTGCTATGTTTGTGATTTGCATATTTACCTTTTAGATATATAGCCTTGTCAAATGGTACTTGAGCCAAGTTGTGTAAACAGGGCTAGATATTCTCTTTGTAAGAGTACGCCATGCAGAGAATTATTGAATTATTACTATAACCCTAACTCACACACTTGACTCAAATATGCTTCTCAAGTTTGTATAATTAACTGGACCTATTGCCTTTTGTGGATAAGATGTTCAGCCATAATCTTCTTCCATCTTCTCATTGTGCAGGTATGGTACATCACTGTAGCCTACTGCAATGGACCCCTTCACTTCAACAAACCAAGAGGCAAATTACAGATGAATATAATGAAAATAAGGAAAATATGACCAGATCCTGACTTCACTTCCAATTTAATGCAAATCAATAATAGGGCCTATCTTAGCCTAATCCAAATGATCTACTTTGAAAGAGTTGTTTAATTGCTTTTCCGCTCAATCTGACCTCTCTTCTTGACTCGAGTGATCATTCATGTGTCCTCTGAAAATGTTCATGGCAGCTCCTCATCTTAGTTTACTCTCTACTGCTCTTTAACGAAAACCTCTACTAACTTTTCTTAGTTGTATCCAAAAGCTGCTTAGCCAACTCGAGCGTGCATGTTCTCATGCCTCCTCTGAACTTCCGATCCCTCTCCATCACCAATCGAAAAAATAATTGACAAATAGACACAAATACATAGCATATAGGCCTATTTAACAATAGCAACATTCTACATTTTTTAGTCTACACGTAGAATTTATTTAATTAGTTTGATTCAAATTAATATTAGTCATAGGCTACATAACATATAAATCCTGAGGGTTTTAAACCACATAAACCATTTTAATATTGCACATCATATCATCATATTTCAGTTATACATTCACACTGTAGACTGTTTTATTAAAGTCCTAAAGTCCTGAAACCATACATAACCGAGGCCAGTTGCCCGACTGACCGTTGAACACGCGCATATCTATTCGTCCAGCCTATCAGAAATATTATTGTTTGGACCAGATTATAGACCAAGCATCACGGTCCTTTAATTTTCCTTATTAGATATTTAAATAGGGAGATATACATAGCCTATTTGTAGGCTATTTCAAAAAGTAGGCCACCTTATATACAGCCTATATACCCAGTTTAATAACACAAACAAGTGGATGTACACAGTCCATGGATAGCCTACAATCTTCGAGGGTGTAAGATATAGCTTAGGCCTATGTACGAGGGTTAAACTAAATAGGCTACAAGTAGGCCTAGTAATCATCTGCCTGACGGCGCCTTTTTCCCATAATGTTTGCTGACAGTTGATTTTTTCTGTCTGTAGAGCATGCGCAGTGTTGACGTCGACGCACGGTTAAAACGCAAGGGGCATGAGGCGAGGGATCTTGGCGAGACAGCCTACACCAGACTGAGGAAAGACAACTGTTGTCATGAGGACAATATTTTCATTTTACGCGGAGTGAAACAGGCATCAAACGACACACTCTCCTGAGATTTGTCGCAGTTTATTTTTCATTGTAGTTTTCTCTCCGGAAAGTTTCGCTGCACATTTCAGCACTTGCCATTAGAACGCACTCTATATGTTTTTGGAAAACGAATTTACAAACAATTACATTTATGTTTGCCTGAGCGGCCGTCCTGTTTTCTTCTGGAGGCGGGTGTAAAGTTTTCAGCACCCCGAGCGAGTGGACAGCGACGCAGCCGCGCAATATGGAGACGTACACGGTTCCTGGCGCTGATCTCTCCGACCTTTACTCCGTGATCCCGTTCAATGTCACCTTTCCCGATGATGAGATGGGCTTCGTGAGCAACGTACATAATATCACGGAACAACAGAGTCCGATGAGGAGCACCGGGGGTATTATAATAGCCATATCCATCACGGCTCTCTACTCCGTCATTTGTGTGGTGGGACTCCTAGGCAACGTACTGGTGATGTACGGCGTGGTCAGGTAAGCGTTCGCTAAAGCACCGCCACTCTATGCCCGAGTGCAAACATTACGCACGTTATAATTATATGTGCAATAGGTATACTATGTATGCTATGTCGGTGTTGCATTCATACATGTCATGCGGCATGTGTACTGTAGCTTACTGCACTGTGGACATACTTGTGCGCCCACACAATTAAGCCATGTATAAGTGTAAAAGCCAGTAACCCGAGATCCGTTCATCCAGTATGAGGCTTGTGGTGATTTATCCCATGGTCTGATATATTACTGTAAACGGTTTTAAGTCTCTCTCTCTCTCTCTCTCTCTCTCTCTCTCTCTCTCTCTCTCTCACACTCTCTCTCTCTCTCCCTCACAAACACACTCTTATGCAAGTGGCATGCACACACACACACACACACACACACACACACACACACACACCTTTATTCACTTTAAATTAAACTGTGCCTGGGCATAGTGTCTGTCAAGATGTTTTCTGCCTGATGCATGGGTATGTTTGGTGTATTCTGCACACATACATATCTACAAAATCAACAACTGAGAATGTGTCACATCTGAAACAGCCTTTACTACAGTGCCAGGAAATTATTTATTTACTTGGGATTGTAGGATGTTTTAACACTATGCCAAATCAATGCATGGAGCAGCAAATCAATATTTGAGCTGCTATAATCTTCAGTTTAAATTCAGTTTAATGTTAGCCTGTTTAGGGAGCCAGCTATGGATCAATATTTCTCATCTGTGCAATCTGATTTATTAAAACCAGAGACAGTAAATGGCTCTCATAAATCAATGACATTATCATCACTCATTAAACATAGTCACAAATCAACGCATGCATCAGATATGTCTCTCGGAGGGCTTTAGGGCAGTGTGATTTTAAATCAATTGCATGTTGATGCTGTTTCACCCCAACCCTGTGCATCATTGATAAAGTGTATCATTGCTTTACTGTATGTTTGTCTTATTATATGAATAGTGTTTTAATAACTGCATTAATGCTCCTTTTGTGTTTCTCTTAATCTCACTTTAAGCATGTACTTATTACTGTAGTTATTAGACTAAATGAGCAGAGGTGGAATAGATCCAAGATGTTGCTATTTTCATGCTGCAGCAGAGTGACATCAGACAGAGGGTAGGAAATGGCTGTTGGCGGCCTCCAGTAAACCAATATCACACATACCAACATTTATCAGTCCAAATCATCAGCTACATTCGGAGGGGATTCAACTCTTTAAACGGGTATTTGGCGTGTGAACAGGAAAGAGACAGAAGTGCCATTTTCAAAGCGGAAATATTGAGGAGCAGGTCTGTCTCTGCAAGTGGCGAGACTTTGGATATTAAAACCAGTACATTTCCTGAATTCACAGCTAAGTGCCAGAGAGAGAGAGAGAGATAGAAAGAGAGAGAGAGAGAGAGAGAGAGAGAGAGAGAGAGAGAGAGAGAGAGAGAGAGAGAGAGAGAGAGGGTTGACAATGGCACAGGGCGAGGGAGAGATGGTGGTAGTGTTGTGGTCATGGTATAGACTAAAGTGCTGAATGTGAGCAGGAAGTGGTGTTTGTGAAAGAGGGCAAGAAGAGCTGGTCATATGATCTGACACAGGCAAAGTGTTTATGCACTATGATGGACAATGCAGTGAGATCAACATTAGAACACACACACACACACACACACACACACACACACACACACACACACACACACTTTTATTCACTTTGAACTAAACTGTGCCAAATACACACGCAGAGCAGAAATACATTTCACACACACACACAGATAAAACACACACACACAAACATACCTTCACAGCAGCGGGACACACACTCACAGTAAACATGCACGCACTGTTTAGTGTGCATGGGTGCTCAGGGGACGAGCCCTCTTAATGCACGCTGAGATGTGGCTGACACTTGCATCATCTCAGGGGAGAGCCTCTCTCCACCGACGTGCACCAGCAAACAGAAGCCCTCCATGGCTCCTGGGGTGCGTTCAGCATGACACTGCCCCCCTCCCACCCAGGCCTATGTCAGTACACCTAGAGCAGTTACACAACGGTGCGTGTAATGTGGCAGAATCAAGTGGCCAGCCACCCAACTCACGTGCTTCTGGGCGTGCAGTGGAGCGATCCATGGGTTAGTGCCCAGGGAGAACACGGAGAACAGGGCTCTTCTATGGAGATAACCTTTACATTCTCTGACAACGCGCTGCTGCGGGGAATGCAGGGACATCAACTGATGCGGTCCAATGCACTAATAGTGTGGCAAAAGCCAGGCCGGCAGAGATGGGGACAATAGTATGACTCACTTTGAAGAACAGAGGACCGTATATTAAACCTAAAGTTTTTCATGAGTGTGTGTGTGTGTGTGTGTGTGTGTGTCAGTCTGGACATTTCACAGGCTGAGTCAACACATTAACCTTGTCTTGCTGCTTGTCTCTACTCATATTCGTCTGTGTGTGTGTGTGAATAAAAAGTGTGGAGTGGTGGTGGTGGGGGGGGGGGCTGGCATCCTTGACTGTGTGAGCAGCAAACCAGCATTCAGCCTTAGGTGTCTATAGCCAAGGAAGATTTTTACGAAGAGAATAAATATGTCCCTTGTATTCTTTAAATAGAAAGCAGATTTCTGCTATTATCATTGCCATTTACATCAAATATTGTAATGGGAAAAGCATTCTCCACTTCTGAATTTCATAATTCGGCTAATTGGGTTTAATGTGTCAAACACAGGCCATTGAACCAAAAAAGTATTCACAGTCTTTATGTCTAATCAGTAGCAGGTGCGAAATAAAATTCACACAATTAAAGGTCTGTTAACATGATATTATAATGCCACGGAGGAGCATCGATTGTAATAATGTCTATAGGCGTATTGTGCAAATATTGCTAGAAAACAGTTTGGGGAGAAAGCAAATAATTCATATGAAACATTTCATACATGTTGCCTTGCCGAATATAAGAGTCATACAGAGTTCTATTCATGGTTCATTTGGCTCCTCACATATCCCATATAGTTTCACAATAACTGGCCAATCATTTCTGACACAAATCCTACAACTTTCTATTTGTTGAGGACAATAATTATCCTGGGGTTGATATGTACAGTATATTAAAGCGCAGACAAATTTCCAACAATGCAATACTGCTTTTGTTCATTCTACATGTAGTACAGTTCTCAGTCCATTAATCGTGGCTTTTGTTATCTGAAATGTGTCAGATGGTAGAGTATAGCAAGGTTTAGTTGTGATCCTACCCTGTCATATCAGATTAGAAGAGGAAGAATCAATACAATGCCATGACTGTAGTCAGACTTCCCATAAAGGTGGAACAAGAATTTGGTTATGTTAGCCTTTAGCCAAATTGTTTTTTCATTGAGTTGATTAACTAATAGTGGCAAGTACAATAAAAAATAAAATAATTGTGGTGTTAGACCATTAAATTGTATTTTAATATTCTGCTTTTGTCAGTGAGGCACAAACAAGGGACTATACATGTATACAGCATACCCCTCCTGTAACGTACAAGGATATAAAAGCGTAGAAAGGTGATCTATGAGTTACCACAAAACTTTAATACTGATTTTCAACCGCTGTCAATGGACTCATTCTAATTCTCAGTCATTTTATAAATTCTGTGCCTGGAATATCATGCATTCAGATTAATGCTGACTTTGCAGTCATATTTCACCTGCGAATCTTACATTTTATTCCACATATTCTTAGACACAGAATAAATATTCTGCAGCTAATATCTAAATCTTATTGCTATTTCAGTGCTACTCTAATATATAATACTCTAATGTTACTCATTCATTTGCATCTCTACCAACTAAAGATTTGCATTTGTGTCTCTTGGGTCTGCACTGCATTAAACTGTGACATACCCATCCATTGTTCTGCATTGAGCATGGATTATTGTCTCTATGAATAGTGGCTACAAGAAAAGTCAATACCACCCTGTAGTTTTTTAATTACATACCAGAACAATAAACAATTACATGTTAGAAAGATGGCTTTTTTGTTTCTCTAGTTGCCATTTAGAAGTCAGATGTATGAACATATTGTTACAGTATGCCTTAATATGATCCTAGCATTAATAAGCCTATAGCAGCATTGTCATAAAAAATGTAAATATTAAAGACAAGCATTTCCAGCAATGCTGTGTACCATGGAAGAACTGCACAGTTGGAATATATGCTGGTGTCATGGGCATATATGGAGACAACCTAAATACCCTAATTGTTTTCTGAACCTAAAACACTGGTATTAGTAATTTAAAAAAGTATATAATGAATATTATTAATCAAGTAGGGTCAAATTACAACGGTTTTGTAATGTTAATGTCCTACTACAGCAACAGTGATTAACAAGTCTACACCAATTTCCACACTATAAAATGAACTAAGACCTAAGATCACCACAATGTACATTATATGCGCTGTGCTCCACATATCTATAATATGAGACCATTAGCACCATGCACACTATATCCCATGAACAAGACCGCTGCAACTAACTGTAAAACAACCTCTGTTCTTCAACAAACAACCAGATACACTAAGATGAAGACGGCAACCAATATCTACATATTCAACTTGGCCCTAGCTGACGCCTTGGCTACCAGCACACTGCCCTTCCAGAGCGCCAAGTACCTCATGAAGACCTGGCCATTCGGGGAGGTGCTGTGCAAAGTAGTCATCGCCATTGACTACTACAACATGTTCACCAGCATCTTTACCCTCACCATGATGAGCGTGGACCGCTACATTGCCGTGTGCCACCCTGTGAGGGCACTGGAGTTCAGAACGCCCGTCAAGGCCAAGATGATCAATGTTCTCATCTGGGTGCTGTCTTCAGCCATTGGCGTACCCATCATGGTCATGGCTGTGACGAAGGAGGTAGACAGGAGTGAGTGCAAATGGTTTTACACTACTTTCTTTGCTGTATTATGCGATGTCCCTTTGTAATCATATCATTACTGTTTAAATACTGTCTACAGACTGTTTACTATTTACATTACATTTGGAAATACAGTCATGAAACAGTCATACAGAAATACAGTCATGGTTAATACTACAACCAATTCAGGAAAGCCTTTGCATTTGCAGTTCTGTTACAGCGGATTACATAATCTGGTATTATCTGGGTTGGCCACCAGAGGGCGGAAGAAATTCTAAGTAGTCTAAAAACCGCCCTCGTTTGCTCTGTCGATAAAATGCTTGTTTTTGAAGTAGTCACTCACACAAACTATATTTCCAGAATGTTTGTAAATAATGTATGGTGTGGTTTACTGGATTGTGTCATTGTCTCTTCACACATCCGTCCGCAGACAAAATCATCTGCATGCTGAAGTTCCCCGAGCCTGACTGGTATTGGGACACGATCACCAAAATCTGCGTGTTCATATTTGCGTTCGTGGTGCCCGTGCTGGTTATCACCATCTGCTACGGCCTGATGATCCTGCGCCTGCGCGGCGTCCGCCTGCTGTCGGGCTCCAAGGAGAAGGACCGCAATATGCGGCGCATCACTCGCATGGTCTTGGTGGTGGTTGCCGCCTTCATCGTCTGCTGGACGCCCATCCACATCTTCATCATCGTCAAGACCCTGGTGGAGATTGACACCAGGAACCCCTTCGTGATCGCCAGCTGGCACCTGTGCATCGCCCTGGGCTACACCAACAGCAGCCTCAACCCCGTCCTGTACGCCTTCCTGGACGAGAACTTTAAGAGGTGCTTCAGGGACTTCTGCATGCCCTGCCGGGTGCAGGTCAACCAGGGCGCTCTGACCAGAGGGCGCGACGCCACCAGGGAGCCCCTGTCGGTGTGCGCTCCCTCGGAGGCGGGGAAGAATCCGGCATGACTAGGAATGGAGCGGTTTCCCAGAGGATCTCGAGCCCGAAGGGTCCAGCAGGAACTGCAGTCTGAGGTCACCCAGATCTCCACCACTGAGTTTTAAAAGGCCTTCGCAGGACAAACTTGTCCCACCTTTACCCGTCCATTATGGCGGGGTCATGCCACATATTAGGCCGATATTGGCGCACAGACAATTACAGGGATCACATGGAGCTTCACTTTAATGATGCTTTTCTGTTAATGCTGAGAATGCGCCATAGACAAATTAGAGTAGTTCTAATGAGAAACGATGGCAGAATGGTAGTCAGACAATGCATTTGGCATCTCACCATTAAGATTCTCAGTGAATCAGAGCACAAGACTACAGGGTTGTTGGCGATAAGAACAACAGACGAAATGCCAGAGGGCTTACATCTTAGAAAGAAGACATCATCCTTCAAATAGGAGTGCCAGGAAGATTTTAGCATGGCAGCAATAGCCTTGTTGAGTTTTTCGATTTCTGAAAGCACCAGTATTGCCAAGTCACACTTTTCCTGCCTTACCCAAACATGGATCGCTTTGAAGGAGTCTGTCCATGTCATGTGTTACTGGTCAGCAGCAGAAAGACAGCAACTGACAGCTGGATGATTATTGTTATTACACTTAACATCTACAGCAAGTTCATCTGTCACATTTATGTTGAACATTCAGTACAAAACAGTATTCTGTGAGGAACTAAATTCGTCTTATTTTCAGTGATGTTGTAAGTGTATGTACTTTATATGGTTGTGTATGGATGCGTTGGGTTCTTTGGGCTTGTGTGTGGACAGGGACATCTTGACTTCTGATGAAAACCTATAACACCAACTGGAGCTTTGATTAAAGGACAATTTGACTTATTAAATACACTACCTGACCTTTGTGATCAAAACGGTGTAATTTGCTAAACACTATTCTGACTGCATTGTGGATTCTTTTAGAGGGGATGCAATCTCGAATAACGCCTTGATGTGGATTTCACGCAACTATAATGTACTGAAGAGGAAATTACTTACAAGTGAACTATTGATTTGGAATCTACAACATAGATTACCTAGGTCATATATTTCTATCATATTACTGAATATTAATTGAATACTTATTAACTGAAGACTTATTGGAAAGCAATCTTGGTAAAAAAAATCAATAAACAGTTATAACAATGGAATAAATATATAAATTGACATTCTAACAAATATGGCAGTAGCTCAGCAGATTTGAAATGATTCTCTTGTGAACATGTATTGATGTAAGTGCAAAACTATTTAAAAAATACTTGTAGTCCTTGTTACAATGAAATTGAATGGCTGCTACAGTGGCCCATGTTATTGAACAATGATTTTTATTTACGAGGTAAAAAAAAATTAGAAATATTATAAGACAAGAGTGAAAAAAATGACATGTACATACAGGTAAACATTTTTGGCTAACCTTTCTAGGTTTTCTGATGTTGAAAATTACTTCTGTTGATGACTCTGTAGCTTTTCTTATGCAAGTGTTTTTTGGAAAGTATTTACTTTACAATCAAATATATTGACTTTATATTAAAAGTGCATTTTCATGTTTTGGTTATAGATCTGTAATATTTACTTTGTATGCTGACACAATGCTTAATGCTGTAGATGATATGTCAAATGCATACTGTAGTTGGTATAGCAGTTTAATTTATAAATGATTAAATCAAATCAAATTTAGAAATACTTTAACATTGCCAAGAAAATAATGTATATGAACTGTATGTTTCAGTGTACGATCAGAACAAATATATTCTTTCATTGGTTGGTTTTCAATGTCTCTTCTAAAATACGTGGATCATTTGCTTTCCTAATGGAAAGGTCATATCCTACTGTTTCTGAGTGAAGGTGTGCTGAATGAATGACCAACCAAATTACATGTTGTTATTGAGAAAGACAGTGCATGCATTTCAAGCTGCTGCTTAAAAGCTTTGCACATTTAAGGTTGTCCATGCCTTGGAAATAAATGCTTTGAGATAATGTGAAACAGTGCCATCAAACAAATATACCCTTGAGTCTCTAGCCATTCTGCTCATTTAGAGTTGACCTCATTCTGTTGAGGATCTCACAAGAGACGTTTTTTTGTTTTTCTCTTCATTTTTTGCGCTGCATTTAACATTGCAGCTAACCAGTTTATTTTCCATTGGTCATGGTTAAAATAATAATGCAGACTGTGTCTTACAATACTAATACTGTACATTTTTGCCATTTAGCCACTGTGTTCAAACTTGGCACCATACTGAACTACTGATTTTGCAGTGTACTGCTTCTGCTAATGTATCTACTGTAGCCTACAATGCATTTTTTATGTACTGTAATGTGACATACATAATTATTTGACAACCCTAACTATTTATTAAATATTAATAAATAAAATAGACTGATGAAATATGAGTGCCAAATGTTTGTGCAATAAACAGGTACTTTAACACAATGTCTAATATCCAGGCTATCCATAGTATATTTTCAAAATTCAATGTATACTGTAATTCAGATGTTTTGCTGGAATAACTAACCTTCTGTTGTTGTTTCTCATAATGGAATATTCATCCTGAATAACAAATAATTAAATTCAGAGAGCACGAGACAAGTGTTAAGATGAAAAGTGCATTACTTCAAATAATCACTCTAATTTCCAGTGTGTGCTATCGTCGAATACAGAGGATGAACCTACCTAGCCAGCACCTTCCTTAGAAATTCAGAGCAGCGTCAGGCATTCACATATTCACATATATGAAAACCAGCAGAACTATAACGTTGTATGCCACAGCAAAGTGTTTCAATTTAAAACCTTCACCAATAGCCCATTGCCAATTATTACCATTGCAGTATCCATGACAACAAAGTATTTTCCATGGCTACAACTGGCCATTTTGGATTTTTAGTTTTTAATGACAAACAGAAAAGGCTCTTAATTAATAAATTCCAAGACACGTTTTGAAAAACATATTTTTGTTATTGTTGTTATTAATATTAATCAATGTGTAGTTTAGCCAAGATAACATCACATCCATTTATTAAGTGATTACGCGATTGCACACCATTTCCAACACATATGGTATGTCACATTTAAATCTTGTGGAATATGACTGATTACAGGAGAACGATTGTACAGTCTACAGCCATGGCTGCTTTCACAGAGAAACTCATTAGTAGCAATATATTTATCATGCATCAAGCATTGGTCCCTTGGTCTTGAATCAGAATAATATATACCAGGATTTCTAAACAGGGAATTGGAATCATTAAATATGAATAGAACTCTTATGTTTAAAAAGTGAAAGTATAATGCTGGTATGAGAAGAAATGGAATAGTGTATTAGAGACAAAACAGTAATGCACAAGGAAGTCAGAATTATGAATGAATGAATGAATGAATGAATTTAATGAGTTTATAAATTAATAGCATGTAATGTAATCTGTATTTGGGATTAATTATAACACAGCCAAGAACCTTTTAGATGTTGTAGATAGGCATTTTAAATTATGTAAAAATCAGTGTAGCAATGCAACAAGGACATCTGGGGTTCTGCACACACACACACACACACACACACACACACACACACACACACACACACATACACACACACACATACACAAACTAACTTTAAAATATGTTAGACTGAGTATTCATCTGTCAAGGATAATACATGTTTTTGCTATTATGCAGTTTGTTGCAAGTTCTGACAATGCCATTAGTCTCTGGCTTGTCTGCTGTTTTCCCAAGGTTATCGGAGCCCTCCGTGATATACTGTACCATGGCTTCTTCTAAATGTGGTCTATTATCTAAGTAATAGTGCCTAATCTCAGAAAATACTTAGTAGCCTACTTTAATCAGGATATTTCTGAATATCAATGTAAAGTTCATTGATCATCCTGTATACATTATGCATTATGGCCTGCCCTTAATCAGTATGCTTTTGCATCTGTAGCATTTCTCTTATTTTGCTAATTTAGTTATATTTTCTTAATATGCACAAATAAAATAAGTCATACAAACTGTAGATTTTTATAATTGTATATCCAATCTGCCAATTGCATTTTGCACACGTTTTGTTTTGTGTAACATGTTGTTTAAAGAGTGTGTAAAGCAGACATACATTTGTGTTTTGAGTTTGTCACACCATAGAAAAAGTTAGTATTAACCACCCAGCCAAATTTGAATTATTTAATAAGTCGTCAAGTATATAAAATTACGCTTCGAAAGCGTGAAAATATAACCATCATTATCTGTTCTCAAGCGCTGGGGGTGTGTCAGCAGAAGACGCTGTAACCACACTCATTGCGTGCTCTACTGTAAACCATACCGCGGTATTGTGCCAAAAAGGTATCATCAGCCAAACATTGATTGGAAAATATAAACATGCATTTTATGATTTTGTTTTCACTTTAAATAGATGTATACTGGTAAAAATGATTAGATTGGTTATAATATCGGGCTAGGGTTGGTGTGTGCTCTAGTGGGTAGAAATCCGTTTTTAACAAACCACTTATTAGCAGATCACTTTGTTAGCATGAAATGCATGTTAGCATGCAGATGCCATGTGCTTCTGTTTTTGTCAAGTTAAACTAGCCTACAGCTTGACAGTTGGATTATTTGGATGCTGATTTTAACACGAGAATGCTGACTGGATTTGGCAGCCGGGTGTTAGCAGGTAGGCTAGGCTACTAAACCAGTAGCTTTCAAATAATGCACATTGACTCTGAACCAGTGTGTGCTTGTTTCTGCAATGAAGGCATAGCTACAGTATCATACTATAGGCTGTTAAAGGACAGTGAGTTATTTAGCTATGGAATTGTAGGCTGTTGAAGGACAGTAAATGTAGTAGGCTAATAACTTGCATTGGTCCAGGATAAATACTGAGCCGATTCAAACGCTCTCTCCGCTTTTATATCCTCATGGTGTTACGGGGAGGGGTATGCAAATTGGGGGACCAGCTACCTATATTGACCCCCGTTTCTGGCCCTCCCAAAAAATCCTGACAGAGAAATTATGAAATACAGTTTAACTACAATGCAATATTACATAATAGTGTATCAAAGCCTGTGCTAATTTTACTGTGGTAATTGATGTCATGATAAACAATTAGCTTTCCTAGGTAATAAGAAAAAAAATTTAACTCACTGATATTAAACTTCATAATATTGGCCACCATGCCAGCCGTGGATGTGCTTTTGAGCACTTCAACTTGAAATGAGTGGCCGCCATTTTTAGGTGCCGTATCCAGGTCTTGTAAATCATCCATTAAGCGTTGTCGAGCATGACGTTAACTTGTTTTCCAGACTGACTTTGCTGATTACATCTTCCCCACTCCATATTACTGTAATAAAATAGTTTCTCCAATGTTAAAAAATCCAAATACATATCATATAGATATTCTGTAATATATTTAGATATCAGATCTAATTAGATGTAACTAATTAGATGTAGATGACTTGCTGGAACTCAAAAGCAGAAAACCAAGCAACCAGCAATACATAGGCGTCGTGAGGTAATATCGACAGAACTTTCCTAATAGTTAACTTTATCTGACTCATTCAGGGTTGTTGTCGGGTTTAACCTGCGGGAGCCTGCCAGGGCTAATGCAGGGGTTTTGTATGGACCAAATCCCTAATCCACCATGCATGGAGAAATGCTAGCATTCTTGATGGCTCCCCACTTGCCAGTCAGACTGCCTCTGCATTATGAGACAGTTAAATTGCACAATTGTAGTGGAATCATGTGGAGTTCCTTCCCCACTGCAGTGGATCAGTACATTTTGGCAGAACACTCTGTTTAACTGGCATGTACTAGAGTCAAAGAATGGGATTTCATGTGGATGAATCAGCAATCTCTTCTCCTCCTGGCACTTTATGAAGAATGTGGTACCGGTGAGGTTAATGATTCTGTTCAATGCCACCTTGCAAACAGCATGTCAACAGAAGAGTTTGTGCAAACATAAACACCAGACACTATATAAGGACACTAAACACTGACCTAATTATTATTTTCTTGAAGGGAAATTCATTCTTATCATATTTTATAAGATCAAATAAATGTTGTACAGAAGAAACAGTGTCCACTTTAATACATTGAACTGGATTAAAGGTGCATTTGGTGATGCTGGGCAGAAAGAGTGTTGATTATTTAACTCATCAAAACAAAGAAATGTTCCCTTCAGCACTGCTCCAGATGCGCTGCCATAACTGCAATAACGTTGTGTGGTGTGTTTTTCACCATGTTTTATGCGTTCCCTTTTGCAGAGCCAGGGATGTGGTACACCAGATTATTTTTCATTGCACACACATAATAGACAGCTATAGTAGACCAAACTTGAATAGGATTTGTGTAATTTACAGTTGTCCACCGCAGCATTCATATTAGCTAGCTTTGAAAAAGGTCAGGACAGTAGAAACCCTGAATGTAGTCTTCGGTGACATTATCCATGGTAACCTTCTCTGAAAAGCTTAATTGTCACATTTAAAGAAGTGCAGGAGGTAAGGGGCCTATAAAGGACTTTTATACGGTTTCTTTATTCTTAATTATGCATTGACCCATTTTTACTTCAACTATTGTTTATTACAAACACCTTAATATAAAATGTTACCAATATGGTACTGAATTCTTAACAGAGGCAGCAGCATGGCTGAAAGCCTTCATGAACCTTCATGTAGCACCGTTCAGTTGTTTAGCTAACTAAGGGAAGCCACAGTAATTGCAGGCTGAATAGCAATGCAGTGAGTTTAGCATGCACTGCATCAAAAAATAAATCAAACAGAAAACAATAATCAGTTTGGCTCTAGGTCTCTTGGAGAACATTTTCAGCGACTTTGAAGATATGTTTTCACCTGCAGAACAACTCTAATCTGTTATTCTCTTTAGCCTTGCTCACACTGTATATTTTTTGTACTTCTTTTAAAAGGCTTTGTTTAACCTTTATCCAAGACAATACTCTCTGTCTGCACATTCCTTGAAATTTGGTTTGACAGTAAAATTGTAAGCATGGCATTTGATGCTGTATTGAGGAAAAGGGATAGACAGAGTCAGGGTGTTTCAAAATTGACCCAATTTCAAAGCAGTATATTTCACAATGGAAAAATGTTAAAAGAAGTTACAAATGGTTTAATGAATTATGAAGTTGAATGAAGTAAACTCTATGCCCCTTTATTTAAAGTGGTAAGAGTTCCATTCATGGGCAATTTGTGGCCACATGAACATAGTAATTTTAATTGGTTCAAATAAATATACAAAATATCATACAAAGACACGTAGAGTTTCAACTTTATGTAGGCACTTCATTTTACTTCTAATGTCTCTTTCATAAATCCTTGAAATCCTCATGGAGTCTATAAAAAATATAATTTTGTCAATGTTTGCTAATTATATCGTTTGGATTTCCATTTTTGCAACATTGTCCGAGCTCATCTTTGCAGAAACAAACAGATTTAGAGTGCCTAATCAGGAAACAAAGGACATGTAGCAAGCAATATCCATTTTAGTAAATGTTTGTGTTGTGATATTCACTGGGTAATATATTTTGAAGACAAAATATATTTGCTTTGATTTATAGAGGTGATACGCCATATGATTTGACAATATCAATAGATAAACATTGTCATCTTATTTTAATGGACATTAACTTGACAGTTCACTGAAAAAAGCTTATTTAGACGTAGATAATGTACAATTCCTCCTATTTATGTTAGTAACGATATATAAAAAGCTGATTTGGTAGTTTATTTTACAGATGAATTATCATTTTCAATAGGAACGTTAATAGGAGTAAGCAGAAGGTGTTGTATATATTACAGCAGAACATGTCTGGATTATGTTTACCAATAGACAATCCTATCTCTTACTCTCATGTAATAGTCTTAATTTAAATATTTACAGTATTCCTAACAAACCATGACACAGAAAAATGCTTAAATTTAAATACCAGTGACTATGGTAATGAAAGCAATTTAGAACAGCGAATTAAAAAGCACACAATTACCTTATGCCATAGTGGGAACTAACTTGTATATAATTATGCCTGTTTGCGACACAGACTTTCATTATCTCCAATAGCCTATATGCACAATAAATAAATGGTGCTTGGCTAAAAGCAGCAGGTGACAGTCACATTAGCAATGGCCTTTGACATTCAAGCATTCCCCACAGGCATTCAGTGACAGATGCTTTTTGAACAGCAACTATTTCAGTGTATTTATTTACTGCAGTGTTGTGTTGCATATACTAAATATTCTCACATATTGGCATATGCCATCTTAATTAACTTCTGCTGCTCAGATATGCATTTATGAAAATATGTCTTGTGTAAAATCTGTGTCAGATGTTGAAGCCACATAAATCACCTATAATGCATGATTTGTATTACACAGAAACCTGGATTGCACACACACATTGATGGAAAACATAAGCAGCGAGGGGAGAAAGATTGGCCACATTTGACTGTTTAGATAATACAATTTGCAGGTTGCTTTGGGCTACACTAGAAACATATTAGACTGCATTTCTGAAGCTTTTGTGTTCCATATGGGCTTCTGCATTTCTTCCATCTTCAGAATTATTAGGTAGATGGTTTGTGTGGTTATTGCTATAATTGTCTGTATGTCTGTTATTTGCAATCTCAATCTCAACCTACATTGAAAATCACAGAATATGAAGACTAGGTCCAAACACTGTGGGGCACTGATTCACATTTATACAGTCCATAGAGAGATGATCACACAGGCTTAGTTTCCTTGTTTTCTGGGTTACATTTTGGTAGTCGGTGATGTCATGAATGGGTCCTAACTAAAGACTGAATAGGCACTACTTTAATTCAAAGCACTCTACCCGAAATCCTTAATTTGTTGACGTCATATTCACATGAGCTGCCCGGGTTGAAGTGTTTCATCTCTTTATGTGTTCCGAGAAAGATCTGTTCATAAAAATACATCAATCACCAAGGTTACAAAAGGCGTAATTTAGGTCCAGACTACGTGCATATATACGGTTTATATACAGTATGTTTAAATATTTTAAATGTTTTGTCTAATAACCCAGAAAAAAACAACATGCATTACTGACAGCTAACAAAAACAAATTGAATAACTGAATGATTTTCTCCCCATTTTCTCTTATTCTTTAATTTGTAGTTCAAGTTAAACAATTACATAAAGTACAGAGAACAAACATAGTTTCTCTAATGCATGAATATATATAGTGAACATATTGCAACATCAAACCTTTTCTATTCAAAATCCTATCAATCCATATAGTTAATTAAAACATTTACTAACCAGAATAAGCAGGTAAAACGAATATGCTATAATACAATTGGAAAGTTATGAAGCAGTATTTGGAATGAGCAATGAATCGAGTGAGATAGTTCCATTAACAAACAAGCTCTTGAGGTGACCTATAAAACATGTGTGGCCTAGAGTAGAGGGTTTGTTTGGGCATCCTGATGAGTTTTGCTTGTTGTGCTAATAAGGTCTTAATCAGAACAGCATGCCCACATGCCTGTAATTAGCCCTGGGACAGCCAATGAATAGCTTCAAGAATGGCCTAATTAATGACTTATTCATGTTCACATATCGATACATAGCACTCATGTGGTTGTGGGAATAGCACCAATACACGTGGACAGTGTTGAGTTAAACGTAATACTAATGCCTTTTCAGTGAATATTCCACAATGAAAATTATGTTTTGTTTTATTAGTCGAGAGATAGTATCTCTTTCAGAAATGATGAGGACTTTGTGGGGACTATATTACTCTCCCAATCTCTCCCCCTTAAGTGTTTTAGTTGTCTTTATTCTTTTAGGATTATACAGGTGGCGAACAACTGATATTTCCACCAGAGAAAACCAGATTGGCTCCAATCATTTCCCCAGACACTACTGGAGTAGCACTGCTCTGTAAAACAACAACCCAAGTCGGGATTGCAGCGTGCTGCTGCTAGAAAGGGCCGATTCAGAGCACTCCATCGGGGATGATAAGAGGAGGAAAAGTGGACTCGACAGGAGACCGGCCAGATGTTGACAGGGCTTTGAGTGGCAGGGGGCACCAGATGGGGTGACTTCTAATGTCCTAGCATGGAGGCACACCATGTCCCTGCACTCAACGGAGAGGAGATGTCGAGCTGCAGCAATCTTCCGCTGGTCACCCCAGACCTGTCAGCTGATAGATTGATAGTTTGTTACAGCTTAATGATTATTAAAGCATTATTTAGCTTTTAAATCAACATACTCATGTTAACATACTGCATGAACACAGACCTACAGTATAGGACAACATACAAAGCCACCAGATACATTAAATGTGTCGTACTTAATACATAAAACAACTTAACGCTGCAGTAAAACCACTATATAGGAGCTAAATGATTTTGAAGCCAATATAGAGTATATGAGCCAGTATGTAGCATGAACTAACCATCATGGCAATAGAGAATAAACTGCATGTGCTACTATGCACACTGTCTACAAAATAGTATGTGTGCGCGAATGCAATTAACATTAAATTTAAGGTAAAAATTGAAGACAGGGATATTATTTACTATTTGTGATTGTCAAATGAGCTGGAAAAAGACCGCAACAAGAAAATACTAAAAGGTACAATCTACAATCGTGTTACAGTGTCTCCATATCGCAGGACATTTAGTGTTAGACACACTTACTGTAACTGAGCCTATAAGAGGAGGAGAGGGCTGCTGACTCGGGCAAAGTCGAGGGAAAATCTACACTAAAATCAAGGACTGTCCCTTTTTAATGAACTGGACAGACACATCATCATCTGTTCACCTGTACCCATACCTTCGACAGCATCTTGGTCCTGAGGAGTCAAGTTGAGCCTTGATTTGGTGAGTGGCTAGCTATGATGATGTCGTTGGTGGGTGGGTTTTAGACTAGAGTTTTAGGATGCAAGTTATTCTGACCTCCACAGACAAGACAGAGGCAGGAAGGAGGCTGGTGTGGTGGCTCCTGGATAAATCTACTTCTTTAATCTTCCATGTCTCTCCATGCCTTTTCAGGCTGCCAGCCCTGTGTGGAAAGATGCCCATTGGGAGAAGGTATTGGAAGAACTCAGAGCTGTATGTTGCCATTGTATTGTGTTTCCTCTGTGTTGCTATATTCAATGTAAAGCCCCCTGAGTTGCTCTGGCATAATGTGCACTATATAAATAAAGATGAATGGATGGGTGGATAATTTGTTCCTCCCCATGTCACCCGGCTGAAACCTCATGCAGAATATTGATATGTGGCTGCCTAGGTGGGATATTAATCTGCAAATCTCATTACAAACACACAGTGCACCTATGTCACTGATGTTTTTTGCTGTGTATAATGTAATAAGGATGTAATATTTGCAGGGACTTGCTATGATAAATAAGAGTATGTCAATCCAACAGCAGTGCAGTGGAAGAGGAAACAACATGTCAACATCAACTGCTGCAAATGAGCCAAACAGCAGGATTTTTATCGATAAACACATATCCCCCGGTCACCCAAAAGATACTGAAATAACAGCATTTATATATTTATTCATCCCACGGTAAGTATTGTGTGTGTGTATGTGTTTTTTGAGTTGAAGTTTAAGTTGAAGCTTGTTATATTTTGGGCTCCTGTGAATTGGGAAGTTAGCGCAGCCTCACTAATTAGCAGATTGCCAAGCATGCAGTGGCATTCTGCTAATTACACAAGTTATTATGCCTGCTAGAGCACAGCTCAGATCCTCACTGGAGGCCTCTTGGTGTTTTAGAAAGGGGACACAGGGCCCATCAAGAATGGCAGTTAGTATAGGCAGTTAGCAGACACAGGGCTCCTCTGAAAAGGCGGGTAATCAAAAGAATATTACCATAAAATTGGGGGCAAACGATTTTTGTCGTTGTTGAAAAACTGGTTTAGAATATGCTGGATGAAATGAATTCTCTCAAATGCATTCAATTTTCAGCACAGGGCAACAATGCCCTCCTCACATGATTTTCAAGCTGAGGCCATTACATTTGAGATCCACATGCTTTGGAAAGTAGCACAATCCTTTGACTAGAGCCTAAACTCTCTAATGCAAATGCCCACATTTCAAGATTTCATTTCTGTCTTCTGTCTTCTCCCTTCACCCGACCCCCATTACACTTGTCTCTTCTTGGTTCCATTCCTCTTGTAATGCAGTCATCTTTCTGCCAGAGCTCTTCAGGGCCCTCTGGAGCGCACGGCACAGAGGGAGCACTCTTGATGAGGATGCAGGGAAGCTGAAAGGCACTGCTTGAATGCCAGGAAAAATGGAAACTTTGACTACATGAAAAGGAGACTCTTATGATTGACAACTTACAATATGTGGCTGGCATTTGTTAGGAAATATTTAGACATTATAAAATATAACATTTTGGATGGCTAGTTTTGAACACAGAGCAAATCATGTATTACGTAGGTTTATGGCTGGTATAGTGTTGTGTTTAGGGATGGGAGTATACTGTATATGGTATTATCATTTATCGTGATAATCATGAATATCCTCACATGACTTGAAAAAGCTGTGTACTGTAGCTCACATGTACGGTCCAAAGGTATTGATGTATTAATGTATTTATTAGCCTGTATCTTTCCAGTCAATCATCACTATTTTTTAAGGCTCAGCTTGCCCATTGTGTCCCCCACATAAAAAAGATATATCGGATATTGCATTACTTTGATTGTGTTCCCATGTAGATAGCCGTGGATATGTAGAAACACCAGACTATTTTGGCGCAGACACATAACGGGCAGCTAGCAGAACATGAGACTTGTTGAATTTGACACAATGTGTAGAAGATTAGGATTGTTTATTTCACCTTTAAGGGAGACTTCCTGAGTGAGTGCCTTGTGGTTAAAGCCAGCGTTGAACAGTATTTGTTGAAACAGGGTACCCCCACCAACCCTACGAAATGAGCTGGTGCAGATATAGCTTCTGGTGCTTTACCTTTAAATGGTCACACATGAGGAAATAAACACACTACAGCAAAGCAGCAATCTGTGTTTGGACAGTGATTTTATACAAAACACAATTGCAAAACATATCCTTTTTCAAATGAAGTTTTCATGCACACAAATACTGTATAAAATGTGTTTGTAACCTGTCTGGAAAACATTCCAGCTACTTTAAGTAGAATGATGGTAATGATTGTAAAATTACAACTCCTACGAGTTCTGCAAGGTTGTAAGGGGGTCATTCACATTTGATCCAAAATGTCAGCTCGTTACTCTCCAGTTATAGTATTTCCTCATCTAATGTAAGAGACTCCTGGCAATATAATCCCAGGCCGCTGCACAACATCACTGTTAAGGCAAACAGCGTACTAGGGAGCCATCAGCCTCCCGCTGAATAAAACACTTTTTTTTAAATTGAGATTTGGATGTTGGCACTTTGGTATTCAGTGAATCTTGCTACGCCATTACGACCCCCCATCCCCCACATACACACACACCACCTCATCTCATCTAAGTCTCCTTAGCTGGAGCCTGTAGGCTAAACCATACAGGTACCATACTGTATGGCATGGAGCCGCAATTACTGCCAGCAGGGGATGTCCAGCCCAAGCAAAGTGGCCGAGGAAGAGCCTCGTTATACAGCAGAATGCAATTACAGCACAGTCTAACATCAGTGACCCATTCCCACGGCATTTCCCAAGGGGCAGCAGCCATTTGTGATTTTTCACATTAAGGGATGATTCATTGATCCACCAGCTCTTACAATCCATATAATTTTTAAACTATTCTGGACTGCTGCCTACTTATGGGGGAATGTCCTCATTTGGCCACTGGAAGTGTACTGTGAAGAAATAGGGGCCCGCTGGCAGGGGCTGTTGGATAAAGACGTGGTGGGTTACTACAAGCATCAATACCATATTCTATTTCCGTGAATAATACATAATGCATACTATAGGGAGAATCTAAAGCAGGGACATTCAAGGGGTCTGTGAAACCTAAGGGGTCAGAGTTTTGTGATCTGAAACTTATTTTCTTCCAAAAATTAAAATATCTGAAAATACACATTAAAGGTGCAGTCAGGAATGCTGGAAAAATATTGCTGATATTTTAAGTTGAGGGTCTGCCCCACACATGACACACCCAGTGACAAGGCTGGGATAGAGTTGTGTGGTGTGGTAAGCACCACTATGTGTTTCCTTTTACAGAGCCATGTGTCCAAACACTCGTGGGGGGGGGGGGGGG
>JAODLL010024104.1:0-50892 GCA_026546735.1 Forbesichthys agassizii
TATATATATATATATATATATATAAATATTTTGTAAAAAAAAAAAAAAAATTATATATATACTGTATATAATATAAAAATGAATATCCTGGCCAATGATTCCATGTGGACATACTGCACACGGTAGGGGAGGTAATTTCTTCATCAGAAGAACAAGCTCTTTTTGACCTTACTTTTTTTACGTTTCAGTGGAGATAGTTTAACAAAACCATCCATATAAAGCCCTCCTGTTTCAGGAGATAAACGTAGACACTGACGGGGTCAGCCCTGTTGGAATACTAGAAGCCTTTTTCAATCACAAAACTATTGATGTGTTAACAGGCTGCCCAGAAACTACCTCTGGCAACAAAAAAAGAAACTAATTAAAACCATTAGATAATGGTCACTAATGTAATCAAACTGATAGATAAGGGCACTTTTACTGTCATTACACTCCTTAAAACTGTGACATCATTTGTTTCAAGCACTACAGACTTAATAGTACAAGCTTTTATAAAGAAAGTGTTCACAGTCAGACACATTGTAACAGTCACAGTGTAAACGTGGCTTCTCTGGCTTGAGGTGTTGAGCCCACTTTCCTTGTCATACAGTATATACTGTACTGCACCATAAGTCAACACTATGATGTTGGAAGGCACATGAATGTGCTCAGTGGAATAGCTGTGTGCTCTTCCAAAGCGTGCCGGCTTCCAGCCACATCCATCAGCTATTTAATGAGCTAAGCTATAGCGGCTTAGGAACCCCTGGTGAGCTGTGTAGAAGAGGGCCAAGGTTAGGTCCTTTTACCAGCATCACATTCTTTCAACATGCATAGCAGCAGACCAGGCAGGACTCGGCAAGCGACAAGCGTCAAGCGACATACGGCGTCGAGCCCGCAGCAAAGCTCTGTTCACTCACTGTTAATGAATCAATCAATTTCTCCCAGATAAATCACAATGAACGCCTCGCAACGACCAACTGTCACCATGATGAATTCCTTCATTTCATGTAATAAGCTGGCTGGGAAGTGATTTATCCCTTGTGTGCAGCAGGATGCTACAGTGGTGGACAGAGGCACGAGACAAAGTGTAATATGTCATTGAAATATTTCCCGTACAGTACTCTCCCAACACAATGAATAATGTTTAGCCTGAGGAAAGAAAATAGAGGTTTAAAATACACTTGATACTACTGGAGGATTTCACTCAATCTAGTCGAAGGGTGTTGCATCCCGTTAACATTGTCTGTTGTATTCCTGCTCCGGTGCATAGGACACTGAGCCGCCGGAAGATCGTATGTTCCCTGACGGTGCCACTTTGATGACATTTTGCTTGAATTATACACTGCACATTCTCATGGAATCCTCCCTATCGCAGGATAGAGATAAGCGAGAGGGGAAGTTACATTCTAATGCTATTGATTGTCTTCTTTGCCCTGCACTAAGTCTGCGGCATGATTAAGAGGTGCCGTAACGCTGTTTAACGTTGACCTACACTTTGGCTCAAGTAGGAGATTGTGTGCTAATCCATTAAACCACTGTCAAACACTAAGTCACAGGCGTAAGTATAGGCTACCTGCTCAAGTCCTGTTAAATGCAGAAAAGTAGTTCTGTGCTTTGATCTTAGTTTATCCAAAGCTATTACTAGATTGTAATCGGTCGGCTATTTGAACCGTCACCATATATCACGGTAACTACATTAAAATGGGAGCAAATAGCTAATTTGAGTAATGGAGTGAGTCCTAACGTGTAGCCGTAGCTGTAGTCTCATTGTAATTCAACTGAAGCCTGTGCAATCAAAGCAAACTGTGTAGCTCACTGAATGAGAATATCCAGTGACATTACTGGCAAATGTTTTCAGCAAGCTTAGAACCAAAACACATTTGGAATGCTTGTGGAGGGAACAGCTCATGTCTTTCTATGCTTTTCCTGGCCAGTCCCGCAGAGCAGAAGTCTGAGATGATCCCGTACGTGTTCCGCTTCAGATTGCAAAAAAGCAGGCATGTGTACAGCATGTACACCGTCTCACTGTCTCGTGTGCACTGTTTCATGCACACACTGTACGGTGTGCGATATTGACCAGGTATTGACTGATTAGGAAGCAGTGTATGTACTGTATGTACTATATGAATGTATGTTTGTATGGCCGATGAGTTTGTCTGCATTTTAACAGCAGACTTTGCACTGTCCAAGACATCAATCAATCAATCAATCAATCATTGCTTTTACAGTAGATTTAATATTATACCCTGTTTGAAAAATCAGTTCAGATATATTTTTTTTGTGAGAATATCATTTTCCCTTAAATTACATAATAACAAACTATTCCTCTTTATTTACAGTATCGGATTTAAATACATTAGAACAGCAGCAGCAGTGTTATTTTGTCTGTTCTCTGACAATCCTGCTGTGTATTTGTGACAGTCTGAAGCACTCAAGAGGTTATAGGATATAAAAAGCCTTTAATATAACTTGGCTAAACAGCCATTGTAACATTAAAAACACACCTACACGTTGCCATGTATACGTTCATCATGGCAAAAGAATAGAGTGCTAGCATGCTTTTGGGCTGTACTTATAGGCTAGCTGGTAATCTTCCAATGAAGGAAAGCCGCATGATCAGGAAGAGGGTCCAGACTGTAAAGTAGTCACATGACTAGCCATTTTTAAAACCTATATAATAAACATGTTAGAGAATACAAACGCAGGACAAAAACAAAACATTTAAAGTGTACCTACAACATTGACAGAAGAGTACAAATAGTTAATATACTTTAACTATTAAGACAATTTAACTATCTCAAGGACAATTACAGAAAAGGTGTAAAGTCTAGTTCTCCATTCAAATCCTGCTCGGTAATTGTTTGTTTATATGAACCAAAATACAATGGCTTTTCAACTGACATCTCTTTCTTCTCTCATTAAGGACAAAATCATTCTCCAACCAAACCTTAAAGATTCCAAATAAGCTTCATAATTAGCCGACTGAACACTCCTTCTTTTACAGCCAGTCTCTGGTGTTCTGTGATATTCAATTAAAGATAAATGCGATTTCCCATCTACATGTGAGGTGTGGAAACGTAATGGTGATATGGGAGGCTGTGCTTTAACGATTAGGGGATGGTGATAACTAAGGGGCTGTCAACAATGTTAGATCTTCAGTGTGTGTGTGTGTGTTTATGGTGGGGTGTGTTGGAATGGGATGGGAGGGCATACTGTATATGTATGAGTACTTCAAAGCCTCCATTCCCTCCCGTCGCACCCATCACCCTAATATACATACAAGGTTTTGTTGGAGTTCAAAGGTTTTATTTAATTATACTGCTGCAAATCCTTAATTTTCAATTATGATGGACCAAGGGAGCTCACCTTGAAAAAGGGCAGCTAAGCGACAGGTCTGCCCTAGGCTGAATGGTGGAGGAAGGAAGAAAGGGTTCGTTTTAACCTTTTTATTAAAAAATGTTTTTTTTTGTTTTATGACAGTTTTTTTTTTTTTTTGCGTGGCTGATTTGCATGGGGCTGTGGCATAACGAGGGTCTTGTGTTCGTGACCCCTGTTAGTAGGGGTCTGGGGTGTCTGGCAGCCAGAGGTCAAGCCTGAATTAAACCATTCTGTCATTCTCTTGTGTAATTAGCATAAGGAGACACACACACATAATGCTACATACACACTTGTAGCATAACATTAGTAACATAAAACTGAATAAATGCTTATTCATCAGATATAAGCAATGTGACAGATGTGTAGAACTGTTGTTTACATCATTTCCCAAAACACATTTTTCTCAATGGGTGGTCATGGTTTCATTTCAACCAATTTGAAAGGCTTAAACACTGTCAAATGGCGGGTCTAACCCTGTGCATTTAGTTTGAGCCACAGAGTCACTAATTAGCAAATGTGTTTACATGCACATCCCATATACAATAAGGACATACAATGGGATGGATATGAGTGGGCACGGTGTTCAAAAGACTAAGAGTGGCAGACTCTCTATCTCCTCTACTTTCCTTTTGCTTGAATAGAACCAAAAAGTTTAGCGATTTCTGTAGTGGAAATGAGATGGAATTATGCAAACAGCCTACTTTGTGTTGCCGCAAATCTTGTCAGAGTGGCAGCCAATAGACAGCGCCCTGCAGGAAACCTTCCTCGGAGCAGTCGTTGCTGCTGTGCCTAACCAGCAGGGCAGTCTCTCACATAATAAGTAATAAAATGGCTCCCAACACAAGCACGCTGCCTCCGCCTCCTTATCGGTCTCATGGGCGGAAACTTTACCTGAGCCAAAACATCCTCTGCTCTCAGCATCTAAGACCCAGACCCATGGTACAGATGGCCTTGTTTCTACCTTTTTCTTTGTGCTTTTCTTCTCTCTCTCTCTCTCTCTCTCTCTCTCTCTCCCTCTCTCTCTCTCTCCCTCTCGATTTTGTACAGGGAAAAGGAATGATTTCCTGGGTTTGGCAGACATACAATTTTCCTCCATGTGAAGGAAAGTATGTTTGATGCCATTTCTTAAAACGTATTTTTGCCAAATAAGACAATGCACTTGGCCCACCCTTTGCTATGCACTACCTTCGCCTGTCAACTGTATGGAAAACGCTGTATGAGGGAGCGATAGGAATGTATAATTTTGGAAGTACATTCTTCTGTTTGTTCTGCTCAAATGCTGCTTATTTATCGGGCCAAGCTACTTTACAAATGGGGGAGAAAAGGTTCACAATAACAAATTCCCTACCGAGCGCGCGAGAGAGAACACATATTTCCTCATCTAGTCTTTTTACTTGCTGACTCACTTTTGTGTCAGGGGTGCACTTGCTTGTGCTCCCGTTCTCTCTTTCAGTAACACCTACACAGTCAGGGAGAGACAGCACAAGTCCACGCCAGTGATAACAGACACAGCTAGACCACAAGGAACTGGCAACGCCAGGCGTTTTTGTGGTTCGCATTTTATAACTCCCCCTCAGATACAGTATGAATCTGATCAGAATCAGAATCTATTATGCCCCAGCGTTACAATCAGCGATGAATGATTAAAGGTGTACTAAAGATTATTGGGTAACACTTTATTTTAAGTTGTGTTCATTAAGACTGACATAACACTGTCAGAACTATGACACGACACCTAATGCCTGTTTTGACTGTTGTCATTAGCTGTATTTTGATAAATAATGTCATGTTTAATGTCAAGTTGACATTGTTTGGAATCTGTCTTTGTCATGACAACTTGACATTAACCAATATGACATAGACATGATGACAAAGACAATGACATGTTATGTCATCTCGGTTAATGTCAAGTTGTCATGACAAAGACAGATCCCAAATAATGTCAACTTGACATTGAACAGCAGAAATAAAGAATTACAGTTAATGACAACAGTCATAAACATGAATTAATGTCCATGACGTGTCGTGTCATTTTTATGACAGTGTTATATCAGTCTTAATGATCACAACTTCAAATAAAGTTGCTACCGATTATGGATATTTTGTGTAAAAACAAATACATACATATATATTGTGTTTGTATTGTATAAATAAATCACTTAGATATAAACATTTACATAATAACTTGAAATAGGACATCTCTGTAAAACAAGGTGTTAAGGTGTAACAGACATCTTAAAGCTGCTACCAGTACATGTACATACGTATACAGTTGTACTGTAGTTCAGCACTCGAGCACTGAGAGCACAACATATCCATAAGGGAGAATATATGAATATATTCAATTAGTGGCCTCCCCCCAGCACCAGTGTTTATGATGCATTGAAAGTGACAATATCAACATGTAGCTGTCTGTCTCTCTTATGCCGCCTCAGCATATATGCTTCCTCCTGTGTGCTGATTCTTAGCACCCATGCTAAGACACCTGTAGGGGAGTGAAATGAAAGGCTGCCGGGGTCCATCTGAGGCTTAATCATTAAGTAAATTAAGAGGCGCTGCGCACCTGTAATTACTCCTATTAAATTAGGACCGAGGAGAATAGAAACCATTTGGGGAAGATGAGTTAGTTTCCCAGCGTTATGTATCCATAGGCGCTTCCCTGCTAGGAATATAACTTGGGGATTCAACAGTATAGAAATGCGTAAAGCAAAACGGAGGGGGCTAATGTCTTTGCACATGTTCTCGGTTAGCAGTGGGCTACAAGGCCATATTTCCACCGCTATAATCGGCAATAGAGCGCCTGCATACTTACTCTGCATGCATGTTGTAAGATAATGGTAATGATGGTAATGATGATAATAACAATAATAACATCCAAGTCTCACGGGAGCCTCCTTTCAGAAGGCATTCCTTCAATAATTACATAGGCATATACCCATAATTCAGCTCTAATGCGTTTAGATAACTAGCGGGGGTCGGGGGGAAGGTTACATGGCTGTGGGAGAATGAAGTCCGAAAATAAACAGTGCAGCGCGAAGACTCCGGCATGGCCCCGTGTACTCCAGAGATAAACTGTTGCGGGAAGGCGCCGATAATAACCCCACTGAGACGCGGCCGGTCGCCCGAGCATGCAAACGATGCGGTTAGCTCCCGCGGCTAGTAGTCCCCATGCCCTCCACGTTGCCCAGGAGGCACGTCCAAATCGCTCGGACCAGGGTGCGATATGTTTTCTATCGCACGCCTGCTTTCCCCTCTCCTGTGATTGATGCAGGCCGCTCCAAGGCAGCGCAACTCATTGTTATCAAGACCACATACGCGAGTTATGAACGCTTCACAGAAAAGGGCAACATGTGTAGTGGCTGGGCGAGAGCCTCGCTCAAACCACACAGGGGCAGGCAACAATACAGCAAAGGAAAACAACAAAGGGCGGGCTATGCTGTATAAGAAATGAAGCATTAACAAGTATCACTAGCTTGTGATCCCTCTCACCCTTAACCAATAGTCTCTGTACCTCGTTCCCTCTGTCCTACAGTATAGTCTACATCGCTGAATTGTCATTGTAAACACAAATACCGCATCAAGCTGCCGACAAAACCCCAAAATTCCGCATGAGCGTTTTTGACGAGAGCAGCAGCAGATAATAGATCCATCTCGTTGACACGGGGGACGTGGGGAATAGCTTTTGCTGCAGTGACATGCTGGTCTGTCGCATCTGACTCTGGAAGAGATTTATCAATATAACATGTGCTGCAGTGGTGGCTGACAAGCCCTGTGGTGTCCCAGTGCGTTGTCCGCTCTCCCTGTGTGTGTGTGTGTGTGTGTGTGTGAGTGTCTGTGTGTGTGTGTGTGTGTGTGTGCATGTGTGTGTGTGTGCGTGTGTGCGTGCGCTCAAAGGATGAAAACGATAGTCTCGCTGACACACAACAACTGAGCACACAAATTGATCTAGTCCCCTCCCATCTTTGCCTCAGCCACCCCCCTCCCACGCACACACACACACACAACACCAGACCACACCACCCCACACACCCACACACACACACACACAGTACAGCACGAGCGAGTGGGGACGATTTACGAGAGAGTAGAAGAGGTCATTGTGACATTAGGAAATGTCACCTGTGCCCGAGGATGGTGATTTAGACTGTGGCACGGCGGAGAGGTTGTCATGACATGAGGTGGTTTCCATTGGTTACAGTGTAATGTAAAAACACCATAGCTGTCGAGTGTGTGATGTGTATTGTAGCACACACAGGTAACATCAATATTACTCTGTTTTCATCTCTTAACCTCTCTCTCTCTCTCTCCCTCTCTCTCTCTCACTCTCTTTCTCTCCCTCCCCCTCCTCTCTCTCCCTCCCTCTCTCTCTCTCTCTCTCTCTCTCTCTCTCTCTCTATAGCACGCGCACACTCAAATTCACACACTCACTCCAAATCAAAGGAGTGGTCAGTGAGACCAGAATGACTCCCGTCGTTGGCCTTACCTCCACGCGGCGACGAGTGAGTAGCTAGTGCCATGAGTGGCTCTACAGCGGCGGGCAGATTGTGACTTGTGGTGAACTGAGGCACACTAGCTGCTGAATGGGCTCGAACAGGATCGAGAAGTCTCAATCAGTGAGCGAGAAGAGAGGCGCACGCAGGGTGAGAGAGAGAGGGAGAGAGAGAGGGAGAGAGAGAGAGAGAGAGAGAGAGGGAGAGGGAGAGGGAGAGGGAGAGGGAGAGAGGGAGAGGGAGAGGGAGAGAGAGGGAGAGAGGGATAGGGAGAGAGAGTCCCAATGGGACGTGTCAAATTGGGCATGAATCACTCAACACGTCCCGTTATAATTGGCCCTATGAAGTGCATCATGACTCCTCATGGTGGGGGCCAAATATGCTCTATGTGCATGTGTGCGTGTGTTAGATTAACACTTAACACGTGTGTGACGTAATGGGATTGCCACTGTGCATACGGCATGCCAGAAGCAGTGTTGTCAGCGCTCCACTAAACTTCTGTGCTCATTGTAGAGAAACATTTAGAGGAGCTCCCATTCCCCATGCTTCATTTGCAAAATGCGTTATTCCAGGAGGCTTAACTCTTAAAGCTCCCTAGGCCATTTTAAATAGTTTTCACCTTGCAAAAACAGGCCCATGCATTATGTTGGGTTTCTGTCATTCTGAACATCTTATATCTTCTTTTGATATTAAAATGTAGATAAACACTGAGATTTCAATGCAGGTTAAATAGTCCATGTGGATGGCACTGCTCCTTAGTAAATACCTAACATAATGTTATTGATTGAATATTGGAATTATGCATATTAAACCCCTTTACACTATAGGACACATACAACATTTGATGAGTATGTGTCAAGAATTAGGCAATTTTGAGTGAACATATCAAAATGTTTATGGGTTTTATAATAGTAGTCCTAAAATTGAATTATGGTAGTTATACAAGTAGTTCCTTCTATATGATATTATATCGATCATCAAATTTTATATGTACTGATCTACATTCATAGTCAAAAGTGTTTATTCTATCTCATTGAGAATTTCCATTTGATCCCTCTTCGACGCGCACCAGACGACGCATTGCAGAATCCAAAATGGACGCCTGGTTTTCTTGATCTCTTATTGTAACCCATTTCTGAATAGATATGACTCCAAAGAAGAGGGGAAATGTAGTTTTAGATGTCCGGTAGTCTTTCACAGGCTACATGTTGCTCTGTTAGATGCCAATGACATCCCATAGAACTACATACCCCATACATATCGACGACCAGATACAAACAAACAATGAGGAAATGGCCGATGTGGAATACCTTTTTATAATGTTTTTGTTACTTGATTAACGTTTTAAAGAGGGTTTAATTCGGTCAAAAGCAAACTTTCTCAATTAACTCATCTAAGGTAAGACCACAAGTGGCATTTCTAATTCAAAAACGTAATTAGTATCTGCAAATTTGATAAGCCTGTTAGGCAGGGGTGCTAGTTTTTGCAAACAGATTATATGGTTACAATCATGCAGGTCTCCGGTTTCAGATGGTGTATACAGTTAGATGTGTATATTCAATGACATGAATAAGATCACTATATACGTGCGACTCAACGTGCACACTGCAATATGTGCACACACAATTTACGATATGGGCTTTAATCAGCTAGCTGTTATGCTTTCACTTGGGAAATGATTGTTAGATTACAATGATAGCCAAGAGGCTTGGCGATCCAGAAGTATAATAAAGGCAATCACACACGTATTTTAATAAATGGGCTTCATTCAAAGAGTGGGAGGGGGGGAAGAGGGGGAAGGCGGGGTGTGAAAGAAGCATGGTGTTTGGAAGAGAATAAAGGCCCAAATCTAGGCCCGAGACGCTCATGCCCGAGCCTGACCCTGGCCCGACAGCTTAACATAATTATCGTTTTTCTTTTAAACTTTTTCTTTGTACTTTTTCCAATTTACACAGCCTGTGCTTGCGGTAGACTTTCTCCATCCGTCAAGATGACGAACAGGGTCGTCATAATATTTTATCAGCCGTTATTACACTTTGTGCATGTTATTTTTAGAGTGCCTTTTGTTTTCTCGTTCATTGCATTACGTTTACAATGCAGCATATAGGTGAAATACATTTAGCAGGACAGAATCAGTTTGAATAATATAAAACCATGTAGACTGTTCTTTTCAGTGAGATTAACAATAGCCTGTATGACAATAGCTTACATTTGTAATCATGATAAGTTACTGCATGAACATGAATTTCAGTAGCCGCACAACCGGCTATATAAACTGATCGATGCACTGCTAGAAATGAAACTAGGACTTCCTACCAGCCATGGTACAAATCCTTGCGATGTTCCGAAGTCTGATATATATCTGATATATCGGCTGCTTGATTCACATCACGGCCACGGAGTGAGGGGCGTGTCTGCCTTCCAGGGGCGTAACTGCGCCCTAAACATTTGTTTTTTATAGGATTGATCTGTGACGAGACACATCAATGCTGGTGTTAATATTGAATTCCCGTTATAAAAATCGCCATTTTATTGGGCTGAAAACAGATCTACACGTCATATCCGTGAAAAATAACCACAGAAACCTGGCTGGTTTGAACGGTACACTTTGCACATACGTCATCAGGTTCAAATGTTAACGTTAATGTTAATGTGGATTCTCCTCAGCCCCTCCCCTCCCCTCACTCAGCTCCTTGATGCATTTTTCACAGGGGTGTAGAGGGTGGAGTCAGGCTCAGCGCTGGGGTGCAGTTACACTCTAAAACACTTTCGCCCTTGTTCTAAGTAAGTGGAGCAAATACGAATAAGATTCAGAAAATTTTACTGCCCCTCCCCCCCCCCCCCCACCACCCCTCCAAAATAAGTGAACTGTAGAATAATTCATGTACCAGGTTTAACTGTTGTAGCTAATGGCTTTCAGTCGCTTACATCACCGTTACATCACTTTTGCCAGACAGTCATTAAGTATTCATGGCTTCTCCAATCCGTCTATTGTTAAACTGGCCATAATCTCCCTGCGCAGTTTGACAGCGATATGCTCCGGAGAACAACGCAAGGCATTACGCACTACAGTATGTGTGGAAGGTAGAGTACGTGAGATTTATGCACTTTGTTTATGCATTCTAATTCAAAATCATTAGGTGCCGTAAACGACAAATGCATTCTCTTTTACACCAACATAAAACAACAATGAAAAGCCATAGTCAAGTCTATTTGCAATGCTTGGCCTGCTGTGTGCATCGAGTCAGTGTTTTCCAGCACTGCTACGGCATACATTACAATACCACTAAGTAGGTGATGTTAAGCTCTCGTAGAGGCCTGTCTGAATGCAGGTGCTATTGTACAGTAGCGGCTGCTTACACAGACACCAGCCAGCTGCTGGTTATGATTTCCGTGGAACACCTTCATTACAATCATCTCGCACATCTGACGCTCGTGCCAGTTGGGATGTATTCAGCAAAATCAGGGTCACAGGAGCCACAGGATTTGTTTCAACATGAGGTACAGTACTAAGTGAAGCCACTCAAAACCAACAGGAGTAAATACTAACAGTGAGAGTGGAAATTAAAATTGTTGCAGGGCAACAGTGCTAGCACTATAAAGCCCCAAACCTTGATCCATCCAAATAGTTCAGTCAGGACCACTAGAGTGGAAATAAGTATTTGATTTGCATCATGTTGTTAATATGTGGAGGTGGGGCTTCGTTCTGCAAGCGGAAAGTTCCCTTTCCATGCACATACAAGGAAAGCCCTTTCCATGAGCATAGAACAACTGGCAATAAGGTGACAATTGACGAGTGACAAGGTGACACTACGTTGTGGCCTGCCTGAACTATCGCTATGCTTGATATATTTGATATAAATAAGATCATGCTTCCTTCGTGTGTTTTGTTTTTGTGTACACTAAAGAGTCCAACGAGATTCAGCCTGGCTCTTGTGTTTGTGTGGCGACATTGCAGTGTGCGAGGTGCTCAGCGGAGGGTGAGCGGTGCTGTTTTTTGGTGTAGCTACAACGGCTGCTCTGCCACTGGGAGCCACGGGTCGCCATGGACACAGTGGGCCGACTGACATATTACAAATGGGCCGAGAAGATGCCGGCGGGTGTGTACTGTACACACCGCTCAAGCACTGATGCATAAGCCAGTGCTAGCATATGGCGTGCAACACAGCTTGATATGCAAAGACAGGTATCCACAGGTCAAAGTGTTAATTCAGTGTGCGTGGCATTATGGTAATTCTGTGTGTCCTGAAGCATGCATTTGTTCAATACTGTATCATTTATTACAACACTGCAATTGTGTTTCCAACTCATAGGTGTATGTGTATATATACTGTACACTGTCCTGTCACGCTCACATGATTCCCTGCAGCGATGTGACCCACTTACAGTTAACTAATAAAATATAAGTTATATATTCAATTATTGTTTGGGGCTTTAAAATAAATTACACATACACAAGTTTAATGTATAGAAAAAACACATTTGTAAATTACTTGTCACTGGCTCTATGCTAGAGAAAAATAATTGAACAAAATGCAGATCTAGCTTCCTTACGTAAATGATAGCAAAACAATACATACTACAACTGCAGGGTCAACCATTTTGTAGGCATACTGTAAATGTGTTTTTGATAATCAATGGAGGCTGCCAGTGTAGCAACTATCTGGGGACATGGGGTGAAAGTCAGCATGGAACAATAGGAGGATAAATAGTTGAAGGCTTACCAAAGTTTCAATTATGCTTCAACCTTCACAAAAAGTACAATAGCTTTTTTTTAATATATAGCCTTGACAGTTTGTATTGTGGGTATAATGTAGTTTATAAATACCTTGCTGCAATGTGTTCGGTAGTCTATAGCTTTTGACAATACAGTAGCTTTAATAAGATGTCTCCATTAAATCTCTAAAAACATAGTTTTCCATTTTATTTGAAAACACATTTTGTTCTGTCCACATGGAATCATTAGAATATTTAAGTAATTAAATATTGTGTAACTCTGGTGTGCTGGTCTTAACCGGTCTTAACCGGGGTACCAGCAAACCAGCATGGAATGCTGGTTTGCTGGTACCCCGGCATCCCATGCTGTTTGCTGGTACCCCGGCATCCCATGCTGTTTGCTGGTGTACCAGCATCCCATGCTGGCAGCACTAACTCAGCACTAACTAGTATGAACCAGCCTGGACCAGCATTACACCAGCACTAACCAATATGAACCAATATGAACCAGCCTGGACCAGCACTACACCAGCGCTAACCAGTATGAACCAGCCTGGACCAGCACTACACCAGCGCTAACCAGTATGAACCAGCCTGGACAGCATGGAATTCAAGCTGGTTTATACTGTATTTTTTAGCAGGGTGACGAGGTCTGATGTGCCCTTTATAGCATTAGCCATGGATTAGCTGACGCATGCTAACAAAAAAATGAATCTTTTCAAATAATCAGAATTTTTCAAAATATGTTGTTTGACTGAACTTCTTGACATATGAGGTGACTGCATCAGCCACTTATCTACCACATTTTTATGCTCATTGAGAATTTTTTGGGGGAGACTTTTTGGTCATCAATCACAGAGGTGCAAATTATGCTAGTTTATGAAAATGTTCTTGTCATTTTCTCATCATCATCATCATCATCATCCAAATCTTTCACGCATGTGTGACTGACATTCTACTATCCTAATAACATGTTTAATGGTTTACTTCGCATTTGAAAATACGGTGAAGCCAAAAGCTTTAGGAAAATAACTTAAATTAAAGCTGAAACCTGTGATGACAGAAGACTTTCAACCAATGACATATCTAGAAGCCAGTCACAAATGAAGCATGCTTTCAATCAGTAGAACGCAGCTATAGCACAGTGTGTTGTCCAGCAGGAAGTGGGTGATGTGTCTTCTAGCTATCTTTTAAGAAGCATCGTTAATAACTCAGCTGTATTTCTCCTTGCCTCCTCATGCCTGCAGCCAAAGTGGCCTGGGGGAATCAATTTACCAGGTAGGGTTCTGACTCATGGGACCGCTTGAGTGCACAGATAGCCCACTGACTGACAAGCTACATGTCTACCTACACAAGGCACAGGCTATTGCATGGAGACCCACATACAGTACATGCACACATGCGTATACATACACACCGGGGGAAGACAAAAGTGACTAAAGAGGGAGAATGGATGGCTCGAGAGAGAGAGAAGAAAAGTTGTGTTTTTGTCTGTTGAACTCATGGAACCCTGGGTATATCTCCAACCCACTGACCTCGACCCCTCCCATGTATCTCAGGGGGCTTCTGAAAATAAACCAAGTTGTCTCTGGGTTTACCCACAGCACTCTGTCTTAGCTACAGTAAAACTGCTATGCTATACCCCAGGAGAGACCTGGGTGCCTCACATGTGTACAACCTGAGCCGTGCAGGTTCTTGGCTAGCCTATACCTATGTGATGAACCTTAAAGCCACTCCAAACATAGTCTCAGCCTCTACTGTCCATTAGAATTAAACTAGTGCTGAAAATCTGATATGTACAGTATACCCATGTAAGCTCGACAGCAATTTGAGGAAGTGGGCGGTTGACATTGGCTGCTAGCATTGTCACTCACAAATATGTACATTTCCAGCTATTGCAGTGGTTTACTTAATTATCTCCATTTATTTTTAGCAGTAACCATAGCCTACTTAACATATTTGCAATACCTGCAAACAGCCACACATACGTAATGTAGTTTCCTAATAAATTCCTCAGTATATGTTTAACATTGAATTATGTAGTTTGTTAGTTTCCCAGATTTTATGTCTTGCTCTGCTAGGCTACTGCAAACATGACAAAACCACACGCACATGATATGGGAAAAAACCAAACATGGGAATAATTATACTAATTACAGTAGGGGGATTATATTGTATATGGGATCGATCACTCTTATTAATTTTTTTTTTTTTTTCTCTGAGCAATGTCACTTCTAAACAAATGTGTGTATTAATGTCTAACAATATAAGAAAAATGTAAGAACGTCCAAAGCTTTCGTTTTTGTTAAAATTACTTGGCTCCCTTCTAGTTTTTCTTGCCATACAACTGCCAATGATCAGATTGCTATCATTACGCTACCAAAATAAGGTTCAGCGAACATCAAGCAATGCCCAGAAGGTTGTTGGTTAGGGTCAACCATTATACTCAGTTAACGGTCTCCAAACAACAGTGCAAATTCATCATTGACTTTAATCACATTGGGCTATTCTGCACTTTGTCTCAGAACAATATCAGCTAACAGCATTAGCAATGGGTTAGTAATATGATGTGATTTCCTGCTGTCAGACAGAAGTCCTGATCGATGGCAGAGATGAGTGGATCATAATTCAAGGAAACCCAATGTTCCTCCGCAAAGATATCCACCTACACACACGAGTGCATGCACATGAATACACACAACAGAAAAGCACTGAGTTGAGTACATTAGGATAAGCTACACCACAAAAGCCTCTGTAGCCAGTCAGTGATGATTCTTACATTGTCTTTACATTGTTGGTCTATTTTTGTTCTTTGCGAGTCTAATAGAAACTATAATAAAAAAAAAAAGGCACAAATCTTGGGTCAACAGTCTCAATTAACGTCATTGACAAAAAGTGTCCTATAGAGGGAGATACAAATGAATGTTGTTCTAACAAAAAGAGCCCAGTCGCTGTTTCGAGTCCTCCTATACAGGTGCCGTAGGTGTGCAATTGGCAATAGTAATTGCTGGATCTGCAGTTGCATTGTGGCAAGCATACGATCAGCTCAGAACCCCAAATGGATCCTTGTTTGCTTCACAATGGAGTGCAGCGCTAACAGTCATCGTTTTCTCGTTCAAGCCATAGTGCCATGGCGGGAAATATAATAAGGTTGTCAGTATTAATAACACGTCGTCAGCCATAGGCTTTATTCCCACTGCCACTGGATCCAACGGTGTGTAATAAATTGTCTATGTCACTTTGCAGATTTAAATAATTAGTGTGATGTGCCTTTTTCTGGTGCGTTACGCAAACAACATCAATCCACATGGACAGAATGCAACACTAGAAGTCAGCACATTACTAAGTAATTATTAAGTGAATACTGCATATAAATATTCACTGTCAGCTGCTTGGTTTATACTGTATAGTGTCTGTAAATGCAGGCAAGGATCACTGCATAACTTTCTAATCAAATTTGTATATAATGAACATCACATTTTGCATTCCCAAGATGAGGGCACACACGCACAGGTTTTAATAGGGTTCAGAATTTAGCGTTGTGTTGTGTTTGCAGCGCCACACTTATTTATTTAATAAGACCTGTCATTGCCCAGGCATCAAGCTGCCAAGCCCTGCGTCTCAGATGAGCGGGCCCTGCGCCGCGTACTCGCTCACTGGTAGCGTCTTTGCGTGTCCCTGTCTTTACCCCCCGTTGCGTTTTACAAGCTCTGCTGATCATCAGCGCTGCCTCTGAGTGGAGACAGCTCAGCACAGAAACACACTGCCTGCTCTGACTCCTCCCTGACAGCACGGCTCACAGCGATGGTCCTTGAGTCTATGACCAACCCCCTATTCTCCCCTCCCCCCCCGTAGCAGCACCTGTTCTTTATATTTCTCACTCTGTAAGCCTCGTTGTCAGCGGGAGCTGGGCAACCATGCTGGGGCAAGGATAATGGTTTATCTGGCCTCTATCAACGGGGACCAGGGGTCTACCTACTATTTAACTATTACAGCGAACCAGTTGACAATACACACAAAAACCAAAAGAAAAAAAGCTGCTTTCCTACCGTCCGTTACAGTCACACGGGCAGGAGTGTTGAGTATATGTTTGGTGGTCTAGCAGCTGTCCCCGTACAGCAGCTAGCAAGCTCAACCAGAATGCTTCTCCACAGCCACTATATAGGGACTTTGGCTTCTCTCTCCAGGCTCCAGCCGATGTCCCCTGACAGCCTCTGATCAATTGTGCCGTCTCGTTACCCAGCATCCTCTCTGTCGCTGCAGGTTACAACCTCATATTCACCTTGGCCGGGGAAGTGCGAATAAAAGTGGCACCATACACTGTAGGAACACATGCTGCTCACTGCGTAGAAGTGCTTGATGGCATGGGAGCTGAACTTCAGCACTGCTCAGCTAACATGACCTAGAGGTGTGCAGAGGAGCTGGCAGGACCTCTTCTACTCAATAGCTGACTCAATAGCTGAGAGGTTGCCCTTACTGGTACTGTGGTATTGGATTGTGGTCTGGGAAGTGGAGGAGCACTGGCGGCACTCTCCCTAACTAATTCAGCCTTTGCGCCTGGGCCAGCAAGCTGTCAACTCTGTCCAGGTCAGTGGGTGGGCTGGCAGCTAGCAAGAGTGTGGCTGAGTGGGGCCAGTCTAGTTCACTGTGGTCGCTGTGGCTCGGCCCCATTCATCTTCACTAGTGTGCTGCGAGGCAGAGGTGTGACTGAGCAACTGTCACACCTCTGGACGGAGGGCAGCGATGATAGAAGGTGCCCCGCAGCAGATGCTCCCGGAGAACGGACAAGGTTAATGTGCTTGACGTCTCTACGGGAGACGTTGGCGTGTCATGCTTTAGCCATGTAGAGCAGCTACATTGAAACTCGGAAAGTAGCTTGTCACGATGCTTCGTATCTGAAGTACAATGGCCTTGCGTGACTCTGTAAGGTTTTCGCGTTATCTAAGCTGCTGAACAGATGAAACACAAAGACGGTGGCTTCCCTTGTGGAGCTCTCGCGACGTCCCAGCGCTGTCAATAGCATGGTTATTAATGAACCAGCGGAAGAGTGCACCTTGACGTGCTCTTATACCACCCAAGTTGTCTACCCCATGACACCCCGACTCTTATTCCACCCACGGAGCTCAATGTTACGGCAATATTAAATGAAAAAAGCGGCTGCTAAAATAAATGTGAGCCGACATGACAACAAGCGTACATACAAAATACAACAAATAAACACACTCTGCAATGCAAGCCCTACCCTAATAATAGATTCATTGTTGTCTTTTTCTTTTCTAGGGTAATGTATATTACTGTAGGAATGTGTAGTAGAGCTGATAATAGGTATGGAGCTTGGTATTAATTGGTTAGCTCCAGAGCCGGGGCATGTTTTAAGGGCTCTGCTGCGTTACGATGCGTGTGACAATACACACGTCCATCCTCAGGCTCTTTCAAACGTGAACTTACACTATAAGTGCGCAGAGTTCGCCAAAGAATACTTGTCAAATGTTCCACTCGTTGACAGTCCCTCGCGAGACGCCTTCGGGGCTTGTGCCGCCAATGCTATCATTATGCAAGCATGTCCTCCCACAAAACCAACATGGCGACTGGTATGGATGGTTGTAGGAATGCGGTGAAGGTTAACGTAACATGCTTCTTCTTCTGAGAATCCTTTTCGTGACACAACACTGCCATAGGAGACGATCATTGAGTTATTTGCATTTTAGACAGACGGCATTGCAGCTGCACATCTAACCGTACGCCATGGTACAACTGTGTTCGTAGCATTAGCCTGAAGGTGGAACGTTGGAGTACAGCACCAAATAGATGCCTTTTGCCGGCTCTCTCTGCTCTCAAGTCCACTCTGCTCTGTATTAAGCGCCATGTAAGTGAAATGCACTTGGACAGCTACGTGTTTTCAAACATTTTCCTCCTAGGGCTGTATCTAACTTTTAGATCACACATAAATGAGCATGCTAGATGTTTGCATTATGAGATGTACATGATGAGCACGGCCACAGAAACACACACAAAGGAGCTTTGGTCAAGAGTCAGGTTTGTTACTCTGCAAAGAGTGCAAGATCTCTCACTGAGCTAAGACCCTGTGGTGGCGTCCGTGTGAGCTGCAGCAATTGCATTAAAAATAATAGAAGGCAAATGTATTTACAGGCACACTGCTTAAGCGAATATGTACTGTAAGGACACACAGTCACACACCAGCAGTAGATGCATTCATATAAGTTAAAACACCCTAAAATACAATTGACAGTTGTTAAAGAAGGTTGGAAAGAGAAGGGTGACAAAAAAATCAACATGGCTGACAGAGAGGGTCAATTTAACAACTCAGTGGCTCAGTGGAGTCTGCCATTGAGGAACTGTCTGATCAATCTGCCCAAATAGGATACGTTGTGTCACACTCTGGGTGCTTGTCACTGTGTTTGTCTGTGGATCACAGTGGATCTTCCTATAGGCACGTTTCTGTGTATTCTGTGTTCGTGTTGATGTAATGATACACTGTAGGGTTAATGCCATCTAGAGGTTGATATCGCAGTTGTATTCTTTGATGGCGGCAATTTACAAGCAACTGCGTACAATAAATAATGAAATGGTCAGTCTAGTGGGCCAGTGCATTATTTTATGCTGAAGCATGTGTGTGGATTGTCTTCTCACATGTGATGATACTCCAAGCCAGGACACCACTGAGGTGTGAGTCAGATGCAGCTACCATGAAGAATGTGTGAGAAGCATGGGCCAGTCACGCTGGGTTATTAATAAAGGCTGAACATGCATGTGTGTATACGCATCACCCGACAGCTGCAGTGCAATCTATCGCAGGACGGGAGCGCTTCCAGTGTGCCCATGTCAAGGTAATGGCAATGCTGTATGGCAAAGGGGCTTTAGCAAAGACACATTGCCCTCATCCTTCTCTTTCCCCAGGTCTCACGCAACACCGGGAAATGTGTTGAGCATGGCAAAAAACAAAAACAATGCTCGCCAGTACATTTGTCATTTGGCAGGCAGGGGCTGGGTCAAAGCATCTGGACAGGCTGCTCGTCACACGGGAATGGCCAGTGTGGTAACATTGCTGGGCCCAAGCCATGGGCAGCCATGTTAGATAGTTGGGTGGTGCAGACATAAAAGACCGTTAAGGAGAACATCTATGCTTGACATGGACGTTGTCTGGCCATGGTCTGAGTTATTTTAGAAATGGCTGCCATGGTAAAATGCTTTCCAAACACATACATGTAAACTTTCAAAATACTTAAATAAATGCAGAATATATTCATGACCGCAACGGAACGAGTACCACGAAAACAAAAAAGGTGCCTTGTTTTTCTATACTGTCGTCCCTGAAAACAACCGTTGCATGACAATTGCTCGACCGCCTTGTGAAATAGGTTTGCTGGAAGCGAGCCTTGTGGCTAGACCCAGGGCTCTGCCTCTTCCCAGCTCTGACAGGGGCCTTTGGCCTGCCTAGGGCCACACTATATCATCTGCAGCCTTTGCTGCCTGTCAACTCCATAATTTATGGCCTTCAAGCAGGGGAAGTGTTGCTTGTGGCAGCTCATGGGGTTAAAGTCTCATTACACGGCACTTACATTTACACAGACAAGGAGTGGCTCCACACGGGGACAATATCTTGTCTTTTCATATTATTAGCAATCCATGTAATACACTATTGATATAAAAAGAAAATAGAATGTGTGGGGGGGTGGGGGCTTTTCAATTGCTGAGTATTTTCTGGAAGAGAATCTGATAAAGTATTTTGCTTTGTAGGCAACAACTGCACTCAACAAGATGTCCTCATATGGCAATGTCGTTCATATAACACCATCCTTAAGGTACTCAAATTTGAGATTCTATGTAAACCGTGTGTCTAATTTTCTCCGTATTTCACATCACTGTGATGATTACAGTTACAGTACAAGTGAATATTTCTAAAGGATGGATACGATACAGGTATACAGTATACACCTGCCCCTACAAGCAAGTGTGAAGTCTGCTCTGATAAAATAAAAGTTGGTGAATGGTCAGCTCTAGGATTCGGTCAATTTAACTGATGTTTGGAATACGTCCTTAATATAATCTAAATATGCTCACTAGTAATTTACTTCTCCTCTACTGCCACCACTTAACTAACTAGCTAACTAGTTAACTAGCTAACTAACTAGTTAATCATGCTAGTTATCACATTGTACTCGCTACATCTCAGTATTGCATGCCGGTCGCATACACTTCTGTTTCCGGATGTTCTGACTTCATCCTATCTTTCACTCTCATCGCTCTTTCTCTGCCAACCGTCCCTCTTTATCATTCATCCCTCAATTTTTACCCTTCCCAACCCATCTCTCTCTCTCTCTCTCTCTCCCTGTTTTCCTCCAGAACCCAATCCCTTCAGTTGTTCGGTGGCTCTGACAAACCTCTGACGCTTGATAAATGGAGGCTCAGAGAGAGAAAGAGTGAGAGATAGAGAGAGAGATAGAGAGAGAGAGACAGAGAGAGAGACAGAGAGAGAGAGAGAGAGAGAGAGAGAGAGAGAGAGAGAGAGAGAGAGGAGCTGTTGGAATCACAGCCTGGGGGATATAGCACCTGTTTATCTGCATGTAAACGCATGTGTGCTTGGATGTGTATCTGGATGGCAGAGGGCAGGGTGAAAGGAGGAGCAGAGATTTACAGCGTAAGGGGGAGGAAATACAGCTGCCAGATCCACAGGCGGTAGGAGGTCAACGGCCAGCGGAGAATGGCTGCGAGTGTATCGCGCATCCTTGGAGGACGGCTTAAAGCACACGCAGGCAAGTTATATGAGAGCGTGACAGGGCGTGGTTCATATCACACAGCGAGATGGCGACACGGCAGCTGGGGGGGGGGGGGGGGGATAGCTGCAGCCCCTCACCCTCAGGCCGATGCATGCCATGGCTTGGCCAACAATCACACGCGATACAGACCACCATTCCCTGCTTGGGCTGCCAGTCGTAATGCCAGGTGGGAGTAAATAAATGTATAATTAATAAATATATAATTCCCACCTCCCACATTAAGATGGTGTCCTGTGTGTGTGTATGTCATCCGCTCCTTGTGTGTAATTACATCCCTGGGATAGACTTGTAAAAACTCAGGGACGCAATTATGCTCCCATTGAATAAGTCATCCTTGCTGGCAATGGCTAATTGCATTAAAATAGACTGTGTAGCGTCCTCTAGCATGCGGCATTAAGATTAACGCCGGCAGAGTTAATAGCGTGTCATCGCCCGAGTCTCCCCCTATCTCTAATATGAGATTAGGAACTGAGAGAGAAGGCGAGAGAAAACACATTCTGCTCCTCTCCTCACAGCATCTGCTCTTCCAGCTGGGAAAAGACCAGAGCTATTCATCAGGCTCCATGCTGCTGTCTGCACGCATTCAGCTCACTCAAAGGTCACGCCGCTAAAACACCAATCTGCAATCCTCCAGCACCCCGTTCCCAATCCTCCTCCCCTTTCCTCCTGCTCAAATACACACAACCTTTAGGCCAAGCTTATTTACATACAGTGCGGACCAGGTATGGGGAGATGCATGCCTAGTTTTGCATCATTTATCAAACTCTTATTTTCCCCATTTCATTTTGGTTGTTTGGCTGCCCGAGGGCCACCATGACAATATATCATATTACTTTAATTTAAAGACCTTCTCCAACGTGATTACCACCAACCCTCATCCCTAATAATATTTAAACTTGAACCCTGTGCTCTAAATATACTTAGCAGCAGGTACATAATATACAACTAGGAGAAGAGGAAGCTAACTTTGGCCAGGCCGTGCGCATGTTCTCTGACTAATTCATGGCGAAGCGTTTTCTCTGTGGCCGGTGACAGGCTGAGCCTGCATGGTGTTTGTCCGCACGCACTCAGGGCAATGCAACGTGCGCGTTGTGCACTGAGTATGTGTGCATACACAGCTGTGACGCAGAGCAGTGTTCTGCTTCCCTGTTTGGCCATGTGCACTCCACCGGGCAGCTAATGCCTCGACGAAACGGGTTCCCAAATATTAATACCCCCACCAGTACTCCTGCCCTTGCCTCACTTATGTTAGATTCAATGTGACACATATTCATAATAACAGGGAGGGCTGATAATTGTTCAGGCTCTGGTCATGGTAATGGAGGTTATTTATGTGGCAGTAATGCCAGTACACTAAACTCCCAGCATGCATTGGCAATTCTTTTCTAATGGTTGCTGAAATATGCTGGGGATTGGGGGGTCGGGGTAATAAAATGCAATTTCTCAGTTAAACGATGTGTAAAATGATTCCCACAGAGACAATGTTTCTTTTTCATCTTCTCACTATTCCCACAAAAAAAAAAAAAAAAAAAAACGTCTATTAGAAATATAACTGAAATCTTGTATCTGGGCTAATATAATTTTATCTCACCAATAACTGCTCTTGTAATTTAACTAAACATATCAAATCATTCATTTGTTCCAGTGAACAGGCTTAGTTTAATGCAACATTCTTGTTAAATGTTTTCTCATTATTGTGACTATTATTGTGAAATAAATAAATGGTTGCTGATATAGTTCATATCATACAATATGTATGTGTATGTAATTACAGTACAGCATACTGTACTGTAATTACATTATATAAGCATATACTCAATGATATCTAGAAAAAAGGTATATTAAATATTAAATATACTATACTAAATAAAGTAAATAAAGTACAGTAACATTCCTTAAGGCCAAAATCTGTAACCAAAGTTACCAACTGCAACTTTCAGATTCCATTTACTGTATACATATTTTAATTCTTAATTAACTACAGTACCATTATCAAGTACAATACTTGATAATGGCATCTGCTCTAAAGATAAACATATTGTATATGACAAATATTGACAATATATTGTCAACATTTTTTTCTTGTTTATTGTTTTATTCTTCTTTACATCAAGGTACTGTAGCAGTTGACGGAAATGCTAACTGAATTACAATACTCAATCATTTAAACCATTGATACTGTGCACACACAGCAAGGCTGTGTAACTATGACTAGGGAAATGGCTCTTGGCTATAATAAGTTTGACTTCAACTGAGTCAAAGACAGAGGAGACATGCCATTTTTGTCTTCCAAAATAACTGCCCGGAGAGTTTCCAAGATGGCTGTGAGTGGTGAGACTGGTCTATAAAGACTTTGGCTGAGTTTTAGGATTGAAGAAACGGCAATCTGTAGCTGTGTTTACATGAACCCTATTATTCCGATTTGAATCAGGTACAAGCCCAACCCAAAAGAAAATGCTTCTTATAAACACCAGGTTCGGAAGAGAAACGGCCAACCCGATCAACATTTTATTTATTATTTATTATTATAAGTAGTATATTAAGAATTCTACCATGTAAACGGTTAAACCACATTACGGTTGCGTATAAAGCGCATGCCCTGTCCTATATTTTGTGCCGGTAAACTTTTCTGCACAGCCACTGTACAATGGATGTGTTATAAGAACGGTACAAGTCTGGACAAATCAACTGCTACGCGCACAAATAAGTAAATGGGAGTTAGTACTGTGACTTAATCTGGAGCTGAACATTTCTCCACCAGTCACACAAATAGCCTCATTCTCGGACGTACCTACAACTAGAAGTTAGCCGGTTTTACCATTTGCAAGTGGGACACGTTCCATTATGAGCTATATAAGATGTGCAAGTTTAACATAAATTCCGATAAGTTGCGACGGAGTATGGTAACACCAGAACCGATTAGGTGACAGCCCATGTAAACAGGTTACCCAAAATCGTCAATCGGAAAGATTCCATTTGGAAAGAAAAGTGTCAATGTAAACCCAGCTATTGACAATAAAGCACGGTGGTGCATGGAGTCTACACAGCGTTTTACTGAAATCTATATGATCGCACGGAGAACCCACCAAACTTGGTTAGCATTCATCTCTCTGCTCATTGGTGCTGACAGCACACCTCTTTGAAGTCTGAGGCGGTGCATATGTGCACATGGCTATGTATGAGTGAATACTCATGGGAGTGGATATACTGTAGATATAGGCACATAGGGAGTCTTGCTTCAGTAAAACCCACTAACGTGTAAGTGTTAAAACCTGTGGGGGAGAGAGAATACATTAATGAAGACTTTAGAATTATGTTTCTGGGTGTAGCAAAGCGAGTGAAGGCACTGAAGAGGCACATCTTAATGAACTGCCCAGCCATTATATTATAGAAAGGTTTATTGCATAAACACAATGGTTAATTAGCCTTTGAAAGACTAAGGAAACAATGGTAGGCTTACACAATACTGCTCATTTGACTCTATGGCACATGGATTTTTAAAACACATAATATTATAGCTGCCTATTACTAACCCAAGACATGTAGATCACTCACTGATCATTATGATAATTAGATGATATTTACTTCTCTCTTGTCATATACAGTTCCTCAACTTAATTAGACTATACTTATGATTTCAATACTCTCTGGTAAAATGTCATTCATAATCATCTGGTGGCATTCATTAAAAATAAGTTTTAATTGGTTAATTTGGCTTATATTACATTTTAGAATTCCACAATAAAAGTCAATATTTTGGAAAAGGAAGCAGCATATATATGCTTCTTTCTGTATATGTGAAAGGCTTGACAGAAATCAGGCCCAAACAGACAGCAGGAGTCAACAACTAGTATATGGAATGACAGTGTGTTCTCCAGAATAGACATCTGCAGCCTACCACTTGTCAACGCCGTGTTGCGCCATGTTACAGGGCAGAGCCATGGCCACAGCTTGCGTGTGAAAGGGCGTAGGAGTGACTTTAACATGGGGGGGTGGACATTTTGAGGGTTAAACACTTAATTTCCTGCATTGTGGTGTAATTGTATGCACCCATTTGTGCCTGTGTGTGTGTGTGTGTGGGATGCGTAAATACAACTGGAGATGCTATTAATATAGTCAGACATTGTAAAAACTAATAGGCCTAGTCAGATTTGGTTTACTTTTTACAGACTTGCCGCAGAAATTAATATTTTTACGTTATGCCATGAGACTATATATAGGCAAGTAGGCCATAGCCTACACAAAAACTGTTGCTGATAGGCTTAAATAAATTGGGTCTATTTGGAGCAGAAGAATGAATGTGAAAGTCACACAGCTGGACAAATCAGTTTTATAACAGAAAATGACCTGCACATTATGTGAATATTGCCTAAATAGCCCACGATTTAGCCTCAGGGCAGGAGCGGTTCAAACCAACCCATGCAGGCCGGCTACATAGGCACCTTATCCAAGTTGAGTGGTTAGATTATTGACAGACAGTTTAAAGTTGGTGAAAACCAATCGGACATTAAAATGAGACAAAAATTGCTTGTCTGTTTCAGAGCAAGACAGTCGTGCTTTCAAAATAAAAGTTAAATATTTTTACTTTTATTTCTCACTCGCGGGATAAATTATGGTTGGGACAAATCCAACTGTTTCCAATATTTGGGGGGGGGACATGTCCCACCCGTCCCCACTGGGTCCTACGCCGAAGCTACATGGTGTGTGTATTGATTGGGCCCCTGCTGTGTTTGTGTATTGGCCATTGACTCCCCTGCTAGGCTAATTAGACCCCACTGGGCCCTAGTTGCAAATGACCATGGGTTCTCCAACTTGTGGTATAGAGTGTTTGTGTGTGTGTGTGTGTGTGTGTGTGTGTGTGTGTGTGTGTGTGTGTGTGAGTGAGAGAGAGAGAGAGAGAGAGAGAAAGAGAGACAGATTCACATGGGTCTTTACTTCAAGACATGGGTTCCAATGCGTGTGTGTGTGTATCTGCATGTGCGGGCTGTGTGTACTTTTGCATATTGACTGGTGACAACGCGATGAAAGGCAAATCTGATTTAGCCCAGGAAGTGCGGATTAATCGAAGCATCTGGCAGACCGCTTCCTCTGGGGCTCCAGACAACATCAGCTGGACAGCTCTTGATTTTTCTACAGTCAATGCTACATTTTCCGATGCGTATCTGCGCATGTGTATGTCAGCGCTAACACACATGCACCACAGGGGGGTAACCTCCAGGTTTGAGATAATAGCCAATCAGCCCAAGCAATTTTGCAGTGAAAATCGGAATGGGACATTTTTAATAAATAAATAAATAAATAAATAAATAATTTAACTAAAAGATTGGAAATATATCTATTTAGTCTGAAGCAAAGTAGTGATTTGAGAAGACGCGCCAGGACACATTTTGATTGCTGCATTTTTTTTAAACTAAATCATACAACTGCCTACCTTTTAGAGAACGAACCCATTAAGACGTGGTACAAAAGTCTGCTGGGAGTGGAAGGGACTCAATAATTCAGCAGCCATTGTCTGCTGTGATGTGCGCCCTCTTCTCAATTGACCTCTGCTCCCCTGTTGTTCTTGTCTCCTCTTCCCCTTTCCAAGCACGGCGGGAATAACCTGACAAGACCAGATATCTGTGTCTTAAGAGACACATCCATCAGTAGAATGCACACACACCTTAAGTTAAATGCACCTGCACCTAAACAACTGCAGCGTCTATTTACTAGCAGACGCTGGGCTGCAAACACCACACGCACGCACACATGACTCGTCAGACTACTACATAAATCAACCGCTATCTGTTTACCAACAATAGGTGAGCCTTTGCCCCATGGCTTAGCTGTCACTCAATGATAAATTAATTACTTCAGCACTCCTAGTCTGCTTGCTAGAGGCTTATCTCTATCGCAGCAACTCAAACACACACACACACACACACACACACACACAAGTGTAAACTCCAACTGAGGCCCTAACCGCCAGACCATTGGTCGGAAAGTCTTAATCAAATGGCTTTGTCTACTCTTTAAGGACTTATTAAACTGCTGAATCTGCTCAGAAAAGGTATTTCTGTGTCAGCAACACAACAGTGTTAGCGTAGATGTCTGTGAGTGTGAGTATGCCTAAATACCTCCATGAGGTGATCATTAATATGCATGACAGTGGAACAGGCCACAAGAGGGGGTATTAAGAGCTATAAAAAGTTGTAATGATGTGGCGTGCCTGGGATCATTTGCACATTTTTACTCTATTATGTTGCCATACCGCCGATGCCGTAACTGCTTGCTAACCATGCACTTGGACCAAATTATTGGTTGCAGCATACATATACAGCGCTAATTACTTAACTGTGATTAGAGCTTGTTAACCTTTGGCTTTGTCAAGCGGGTGGAAAGACCTGGGTCTGGGTTTGAAGTAGCAGCCAGAAAGGCAAGGGCTGGGTATAAAATGTTAACTGTGTGTTATTGGCTTTTTGCCAGTCATACCTAACACATTGCTCTAAAGACAGAACGTCATTTGGCCAAATGTTTCCTTTTTTAGGTTGCTTATCTCCATGCTGCTCATTGTAGAAATAGAGAAAAATAATTGTCTGATGCTGCTGACCTTAAGTTTGGTGTTTGTTTCTTCACCTTCAAGATGTAATCCAGTGTACTAATTTAGCAAAGGTTATTGGCTAAAGGTTGTATACGCTAGCATGGGGCAGTAATTATTGTGGTTTAATTATCTTTTTCTCCAGCAAGCAAACCTCAATCCATCATATTGATGGTACACACAGAGCCCTATGGGCTGAATATGTTAAATGAAATATTTACGCTCAACACAGGAAACCATTTATTTATAAAGTTGTGTATTGAAACTGTAGGTCGGGAAACCAGGATATTACCTGCAACATATATACATACCTACATACCTTTTTTTTTTGAGTACTCTACGGATTTCGACCTGAAACAAAGTGTAGTGGAGTAAGATGACAGTTACAGTACATACAGCATTCTCTCATCCAACCCCAAAAAGTAATTGAAGTTCAACAGTGTTCAGAACAGTGTGAGATAGTGCGAGGGTACATTTTTGCTGCTGTCTAGTCATGGCCAGTTGGATTAGTTGAGGCAATGCTCAACTAGGAAAGGGAAGGTCTTTCTTTGTATGGAAACTGTGTCTGTATGTGGCATATTAAAAAGCTATTAGCTATACATTCAGTGACAGTAAGACTGTAAGATTTCTAAGCTGACTGAATGCATGGATACCAAGTGGAATGCATGCTTCAGGGAGGATAGAACTCTGCCATGTCGGTAAATAGTTTCCATTCTGTCCTGGAGTGAACCATTGGAGTGAACCTGAAGCCTAGCTCTATCTGTGTTAGTGTTAGCCCACGTCGCTAATCTGCACATGAATAGAAGCTATTGTGATGAGAGTGATGAGTGCGGTATAGCGCTCTTGCAGCACAATACTAGACTGGAACTTTTTCATGAACTCCACAGTTCAAGACATTCTGAATGTGTCTCATAATGAAAAGCATTCCGTGCAAACAGGCTGCAAAGTCTTGAACTGCCTTCATCATCCACACGCTTAAAACAAAAAAACTTGTACCAGACAGTGCTACAGCATGACTGAACCTGACAGAACCTGATATATACAGTACATTTATAAAATAGGTTTTACTGTATATACACACACATGCACACATGCACACACACACACACACACACACACAAACATACAAACTCTGTACAGTACATACCATTCTTTTAGGGACTCAAGCCCTGAACCCTCACAGACTTTAGTGGCTTCACCTGGTGATCAAGTGCGAGAGGCTGCATGGTCTCCAAACGGTATAAATAGGAAGGGGACAGCACAATGCGACTTAGGACGTTGCCGTGACAACAGCGGAATGTTAAGTTTTGAACTTTTTATTATAAAGTTATTATATTCTCTGCCAAGGCATTTATCGGACCGGCTGTGTGTTTCAGATCTTGCTTTGCAGATAGGATGAGAGGCTTTGTCAAATCATCAAGTTACTATTTATTAATTTGTTTTTGTCAAAACAGCATCATAAGAAAAACATCTAATGAAATGGTTATTGAATAAACTGTTTGCTATATAGGCTACCATTGTTTGCATTGCTCTGATTTAATGTGTTTCTTTAGGTCAGTTGCTTTTCTTTCTTTATGGTTTTTAGGTTTCTTATAACCCGGGTAACCTGGAATTCTACGTTACAAAGATATGAACTGTCAGTAATTACCTCCGGCAAAGTCTAAGAAAATGCCGACTCATGGGAAGTGGTACATATAGGGCTCAAAATGTTTTCGGGAGAGTCCTCGTGCACTTAATGTTTTGACAGTGGTACAATTTTAAGCCCTCAGACTTGAGGGAGAATGCACCTCAAAGTATGTGTATCCGTTAGTGTGGACTTGAATATGTGTACAACAGCCATTTTGTTGCGTTGAGCCCCTCTCCTGCGTATTCCAATGCTCCTGCCGTATGCTTGTTGATGAGCATGTTGAAGCTGAACACAGATGGAAACTGCCTGACATCATGAGAAAGTAACGTTAACACGTAAGTTACAGAGTGCCTCTGCTGCTCAGCGCTGGGAAGTGGTGTGTGTCTGGGAGATGTAGTGACACACTATGACCATGGGATACTATTGTTCAGATACAGTATACAATAGATATTATTAAGAGTGGATGGTGTTGTCCATACAGTAGCGTGGCACGCAAAGCAGCATGGCAGCTCCTGATAAATGTCTAGGATTTACATTTAAAGGCAGGGTCAGTCATTCTTGCTAACTTCGAGCTCAAATAAAAAAAGTATCTCTCCGCGGCGGCGCCTCACAATTCAACATGCATTGTGAAGCAAAGTTTAGTGCTACGGCATTGTTGAGATATTTGTTGAATTTGACAAAAATGTATTCACTTACATTTGGCTTGCAATAGCTGATTTTACCTTTTAAAATGTTTTAGCAGAGGCTGGTATCCACAGTGACTCGTTTGTCAATAGCAGGACATCATAGACCATTAATTGAAAGAAAACCACATTCTGTTAGAATAATAACAGCAGCATGTAATCAGGTTTAACTTAGTTAGACATTTCACAATACTGTACTGCATATTTCCTATAACAGACGGTTCAGTCTTCACAATATTCACTAACAGCCACTACTTCTAACGCACTTCTAAGCGCAGTAAAGACATGCGATGAAGACTGGTTGTCTATCATGAAGATTGTTCTAAGGAGGTATTTGAGGCTGAAAACTCTAAAACTAAGTTTATTCATCCTTATTTGTGCTAGAGCATTGCATTGGTAGTGTAACCTAGATGGTTGCCTGCAAATAAATGCTTTTCTCAATAGATTAATTAGTGTGTGACATATTACCACGTTCAAAAGCTAACAGTTGACCGTTCTTGATATGAGCTAGTTCTGTAATTAGTCAGAGACCATGAGTGTGAGTGTGTTTGTTGACCCAGCCTGCCCCTTGCTTTAACAAATAGCCTGCTTCATAAAGCCATGTCACATTAGCTATTTTTGGGTGACAGTTAATTAAGCATTATGTGACCTGAACTATTGTCAGAAATGTGTACAAATGATCAGGAAGATGTCTTAGCTCGCCTTAGTGTGTACACAGTATCTAACAGATGGAAGATGTGTACTGTACATTTAAAGTGGTAAATTGTGTCAGCATTACTTTCAAAGTGCTCACTGCACCATGATTCCACCGCATATTTCCACTTTGTCAGGCAGATGTGTACATTTTCCCTGCTCACCATCTATCCACCTATTGTAAAAATCACTTAATAAACATCTCTTAGCCCTCTCATTTCCAAGTGAAACTCCAGTTTGTCTGCTTGGCAGCTGGTGCGAGGAGAAGATGCATCTTCTCAGCCTGGCGTGTAATACTTTTTCATTTATTGTTGTACATTAACTACAGTATCTACAAGAAGATTGGGTCGGGAGGCTGGGGTTGAAATCTGGTGGAATGATTGATTATTCCTTCTTGTAAAGTCAAATATCTAAACAGTCAAGCCATTACTACCTTTTATATGTCAAACACAGCCCCTTATTAGTAAGGTTTTGAGCTTTTCACATTTAGCACGAGACTCCCAACTCCGGTGTGTGTGCCTGGGTGCATATCCCTGGCAGATAAACAATGGAATAGTTAAGGCAGCAGACGAAATGTTGATCACGGTTTTACTTGACACAACACACACACACACACACACACACACAGGCACACACACACACACACACACACACACACAGGCACACGTCCCCTCTGCTCGATGTCTATGCTGAAAGAGGCATGCTGTGGTGATGCTCACAGACCGTGCAAGGAACGAAATGAGCAATCACAAGTGATTAGAAGTGAGGAAATGATGAGCAGTTGTTGCTCTCTCAGGCACTACAAATACCACGAAAAGCCGCGCAGTACAGTAACACTGGAGAGCATTGCTTTTGTGTTTGTGTGTTTTATAACTACGTCACTGGCTATGGCACTGCAGGTTAAATGTTGCCAGGACGGCACCAGGACACCTACTTCACTGGTGCTATAGACCTTGTTGTGCATATGCTACTACTGTATGTGTCCATGCCACTGTGAGTCACTATGGCATTCATTTGGGAAGCACTTTATCATTCACTTCACAACATGTGCCTGGAGAATTTTGGACACATGCACACACAATATTGTATACGCTTTGATTTTCAACAACTGCAACTGCATAAAACATTTTCTTTTGTGATAATCTGAAAAAGCATCTAAAAATGTATTCATATACATGTTTATGTATATATATTTAACAGAGTTCTATGCTAAGCTCAAATGCTTGAAAACCATAACCTTAGGCTGTATGCTAAAATACTTCACATTAACATCCACCACTCCTCTATTTACACACTGACAAAATACTTATAGATTATACAGTGTATACGTGTTTAATATCTAATAACTAATAACATGTTTAATAACATCCAACTAATAACAAGAAATGATCTGACCTTTTAAAAAAACAATAGGTTTTCTTTAGTGAACTGTTAACCCTGATGACATTTGTCTGACCATATTCTTGACAATGGCCATCCATTTTCTGTTAATGATGCACCTCATTCATGTTGTTCCTGCTTTCCCCTTGTAGTTTCTGTAGACTGATACAACCGTACACATTCTTGCAAAATGATATCCTTAAAATGTCCTTCAGATTCAATACACTCTTATGCTGCACATTGGCAACCCCTTCATATACAGCAATTATTCAAATTAAGTATATGTTGTTGTGGCAATATTATATCGTTTTCCTTGTAGCTTGTTTCAGTATTCATTTGGTTGCCTTACAAACAAACGTGTGTAAGAATGTCATTTGGAAGATCTCAATAGGCTGAGACGTGCAATTAGAACAGAGACCAAAGTTTCTGCCAGTTTGAAATATGATAAGGTGCTGGGCAATGCCCTGGTGTTGGGCGAAAATAAAGATCAAGCGTCACTTCTATATTTAGCAGCCACTGCAGTATTCAGTTTCTCTCAGAGCAATGGGATGAAAACTGGCATTGGCTGCTCCTGAACAATATTCTCTGATTTATTTGATAATATAACTCGGATCACTTCCAGGTTTTCCACATGAGTGCTCATCAGAAAATAAAACCGGCATGTCTGGGGAATTCCAAATGCATTCAGCATACAGCAGCAGAGGTGGGAACAGGACATTAAATATTACCCAATTTCATGGTGCCATTGTTTTTGGGTGTAGTGAAAAGGGCAGGAGGTGGTGATATGTATGGAGTGGCAGGGTGGATGTGGGGGGTGTAATCTATGTCCCTATCAGACGTGCAGCACTGGGCCGGGCTGGAGGGGCCTCCGGCAAGCCTCATAATGCGCCCCTCTGGTACCATCAGGCAGTGATTACTGCACAAGCCATCATCACTGCATTACTGTTTCCCATTGCTGCCAAGCCTTCTTCTCCTGCGCTCACACCAGGGGAGAGACCGCCGGAGCGATTACAGCCTAAACAAGTACAAGTGTGGTAAGTGGCTACGTGTGCGCAGATGGATTAGTGTACACTGTGTAGGTATAGTGCTGCAGAACGCAATTAACTCAGCGGGAAGGGGAAGAGGGGGGGTGAACAGCTCATCGCTGCATATGGAACCTGGATGAGGAAGGCTCAGAACAGGATATAATAGAGAGAACAGGAGATCCAGGGGCTGTTTGAGAGAGTGGGTGGACAATTTGATAAGATTGTCTTCTGTGTGTGTGTGTGTGTGTGTGTGTGTGTGTGTGTGTGTGTGTGTGTGTGCGCGCTAACCCTTAAATGGCATACTTTTTATTGCATTGCAAAATGATCTTAACTTGTTTTGCAAATCTCGCAGTTTGTTGGATAAACTCTAAAGTACTAAAGAAGAGAAAGCCATGTCCAGCTTATTTCAAGCATTCACTTTTGACACTTTTAAAAATCGACAACATTGGTTGTTTTTTTAAGGGTGGACATCAATACATCCTTTGTTTTGACATGGTGAATTAGTGCACGTGTGGGTGAATTAGTGCACGTGTGTTATTCATCATGGCCTGAAAGCTTCTCTCTCCTGGTTAAAGTCATCAGCATCACATCAATGCATGAGAAAGCCAAGGCAACAATTTTGGCCCTAATAAGCAATTAGCTATGTCAAATGCCCAATAGATCTACGGAGTTCATAAGACTCCATTTGACTTTAATAATGGTCATGCTACAACTGCTTATACCTGCAAGATTATACTAAAAACACTAATAAATATCCACATAATGTGGTCATTTTTTATATAATGGGCTTTTGTGTGTGTGCGTGCGTGTGCGTGTGCGTGCGTGCGTGCATGCGTGCGTGCGTGCGTGCGTGTGCGTGCGTGCGTGCATGCGTGCGTGCATGCGTGCGTGTGTGTGCGTGTGTGTGCGTGTGTGTGTGTGTGTTCCATTCTCCCCAGGACAAGCTTCACTTGACACATCTTGTGTGCTGTCTCCACACTGGTCTTGCTGACATCACCCGTTCTATTGGGAATGCTTTTCCAGAGCCGGCCTGTGTCTCTACGTCCATGGCCTCTCCTTGGCCTGCATGTGCTTCACTATTGTCTGCGCTATCTGTGAGAACTGCGGTCGATCCCTCGCTCTATAGGGCCGAGGGATCGATGAGCGACTTTGCCTCTTACTGTAACCACTGAGCGATTCCCCAGGCACCGTTTGGCCCATGACCTCCCTCTCCTGTGCCTTGATCGCCAAACGTTATTTCTGTCAAGGTAGGTCCTAGAGGTTGTAATGTTTCCACTTCGGGAGGCTTTGGACTCAGAATCTCTGTCGTGGTAGTCTTCCATACTACGATAATCTACACTTCAGACAATTCAATGTGGGGGATATGAGGTTGACTTTTTTATGTTGCCGTCAGTACAGATGTTTAATGTGGCTGTGGATCTTCCGTCGTTGAAGAGACTTGCGGATCTGGGCTTCATGTCTAAGGGTGTTTTCATAGATCATAACCTATGTATGTAGTTTAGATATACGTTTCCATACCAACATTAACCAAAGCGTATTCCATCTTCAATGCGGCACAGTAATCTCATTCTGGAATCTTATGTCTAAAGTCTACACTTATAAAACCTTTCACTGCAGAACAAATAACTGTTAAGCATTCCTTAAATCCAATATTATAATATCCATATTGGATTTACTGTATCCTCTTAATACAAGTAACATCTGCATTGTAAATAGTAGCAATGTTATCACAGTAAAAACTTCTAATGAAGTACTGTACTGCCGTTTCATTATTACTGCCAATGCAGGCTTTGCTTCAACGTCCTATCCTGATCTCGCGAACATCAGATTTACTTCACCGCGAGAATCGGTCTGGAAAGCCTAGAAACCCTCGTGACTGAATCCGAGTAGCAATTGATCTGAACCATCAATATAGTACTGAAAGCTACGGGCGTGGTTCAGGTGTGCCCACATCAAAAACGACTTGAAAACAACAACGCCAGACAGATACAATCAAAAAAAGTTTCGATGGACGGCTTCCCAGGTCTAACATTTCATCTGGCATGCCAGGTTAGCAATGTCCATCAACCGAGACAAGATGGCTACAACTGTAGCATTTCAATGCATTACTTAAAATAAACTACAAACTGGCAAACTGTGGTATTAACTAAAAGCAATTTAAGGTGAAGGCTAATGGATGGCAGGTTATGACCGCAGTTTTCACTTGTTTTAGATCAACAGCAACAAGTGTTTGTAAAAACAGTTTACCCTGGCCATAACAGTACTGTATGTCTGTGGATATAGGGTTTGGTTGTCTACTTAATTTATTTGGTGTTGATGATTTGCAAGTAAATTAAAAGACTGTTTTGTTGCTATAAATAGCCATTTTGTTCATTACTGTGAGTACTATCAGTTGTAATTTTGTTCATTGCTATAAAGCCAAACTTCAACCAAATTGTCAGAGGGCTGTGGGGTTTGCTGTACAGATCAACGATGCTTCTCTGAAAACATTAATTGCTGAAACACTGCTGTGGTGAGATGACAACACACACCACAGTACAGCTAATTAAACATTTGGCAATCGGGCCACTGCTGTCAAACAGTGCTTTACTTATGGCAAAGCAGTGGGACACTGAGACACAACATCAACTGTGCTGTGATGTTTCTAAAATCACAGTTAGTGCTTTGCCTGGGAGGTTGATGGGACCTTCATTTAGCTAATGGTACTCTCCCTGAGACATCGAATGCTTCACCTGTCTCCTATCTGAATGTTGACTGTTGTCGTCTTGTGATGTACTAGACTCATGGGAACTGGCAGCAGTGTGTAAATCCCCTATAGATTTAAAACGCACACGCACTCACGCACGTACGTACTGTAGACACACACACAAAACACATTACAAGTTTTAATGTGTGAATATTAATATACAGTTGGAGTCTCATCGTGTGCTTCTGCCACAATGTAATGTGATGTCTGGCTTTGCTTTCTTGATACGAGGCATCGTGTCAAAGCCTCTAATCTTTCACCCAGACACTTGTTAGCTGCAGGGGTCTGAAACTTTTTATATCAAAAGAGCCATTTGTGCCCAAATTGTATTATATTTCTCTGTCTGTAGCTGCAGGAAATATTATACTTATCTTGTCAATCAATTATATTTAGCCTATCAACATTACTAATAGACGTATATGAGAATTGATTCACATTTGTCTCAGGGTGTGATTTTTAATCGTGGAGAGAGTGAAACATTAGCGGGATGCTGAAAACAGAATATACTAAATACTAGCCTATACCCAGCTACTGCACTCACAATCTCAGTTCTGTATGACGATTGTCAAAGCCACAGGGAGCCACTGTAGAGGGGCTCAAAAGTCGCAGGTTCCAGACCCCTGGTCTAATGTGTTAAAATCTACAAACAGATTTAGAGATGATTGCTGTGTGTTGATTGAGGTGAAACACCTATAGCCAAGTCAAATGTTGACTTTTAAAGAAACTACTCTAAACTTTTGTTTGATGGTTATAGATCCATTCATCAGTCTGACATCACATGATGTATTTCAGGGAATATACTAATATGGTCAACTATGAAAGGCTGGCAAAAACCTTAATGCTTATGTTCAAGTAACTATTATGGAATAAAATTGACACTTAGCTGCTGTAGATTGACAGCATGTTCCATCGTGTGAGCATGGCAAGAAAGGAATGCTTTGGTTTCAGTTTGTTGACCATCAACAAATAAGGTGAGGGCATAAACCTCAAACCACAGACCTTGGAGCCCCTATGATATACAAATATGTCATGTGTTACCAAGGTAGTGATACATACTGTACATCTTTTTGTTTCTTTTATGTAACATCTTTCCTTCCACCTCTCTATCCATCTTCTTCCCCTGCAACTCTTCCTCTGCTCTTCTTATGAATAAGTCATATAATTGCGAGGAGCAGACAATGTTCTTTGCTTGGCAGCCAGTGTTTTTAAAAACTTTGGCTGTTAGAGTGCAGCGAGCATCACATACAATTGTATGAATGAGAGCTAGAAAATGGATGCCGAGATGGATGTCTAAAACCAGCTCCTCCTCACTTTACCATCTGAGGAGTCTTAGAGGTTACATTAGGTGCCTAAAAATATGTTTACATCAGTTCGGTCAGTAAATAATAGATTATTGGCTTTGAAGCAGGAAAGGCTTTGAAAATATTTAGCAGCATGAGAATGTGTTTAGCCAGGTAAAATAAATGCCTAATAACATTTACAAGGTCTTGTTCTCTATGACATCATCTGTTCAAATTATATCCAATTATTACAAGTTTGATCTTAAATGAATGACTCTGAATCTGTGTCCCACATTTTGCCCCACATTTTGTAATCTATGTACAACATAAATACATATATTCTGCGTGTTTCACATGTCAGATGACATTCTGCAATCTAAATATAGCCTGGCTCCGCCCAACTATTGCTCTCGGCTTCTTCTTTTCTCTGAGATTATATTCTGGAAACCCTGTTCACATTAACCTTCGCACAGCCACCCTGCTGGTGATCTTGCACCTTGTCCAATCAGGGTGGCTAAGTGAGATGACGTTGAAGTCAAGTGCGTTTCAAAATGGTGGTAGAGCTAGATGTGGCAATCAAAACAGCTGTAACAATGCAAATTGGTTCAGCGCTGTCCAATATATTTTCCAGAATGAATAAGGTCTGGAAACACTCTTTTGGGAAGTGTTTCTAGACTTTATTCATGAAGTTAATTTTACCAGCCAATCAGGCTAAAGTACGCCCTGTCACGAAAAGAGACCAAATAGGCTAGTGTTAGAGGTACTTCAGTCTGCTGCTATCTGGACATAGTCTGGCTATGGTGAGATCAAGGATAAGTGCAAATAAGTGTGCAGGTTTATAGCAGAGTGGCAAATAACATGCAAACTCTATAATCTATTGTGTGACAACGTAGAAGGCAGTGCTGTTATCTTAAAAAAAGCATGCTGGAGTAGATAAGATATAGATCTAGCGCTAATGTCAAAATGTCTAGAAGAAAAATCCTGCACTTACATACAGTATATTTAAACCAAGATTCTCAAAGCATATACATCTTTGATGTGGCATTAGCCACATCAAAGAAACAAGACCTACCACTGTCTGAAGTATGTCTGCAACATTTAAGCATGACACTTGCATGCTATTCTTGATATTTTTTCTTAAACAAACCTTTTGCTGACTAAGGCCCGATCACACCGAGACACATCGCTATAGTCGCGGGCGCTTCAACAGCACATTGATAATCCCCCCATCACACAGATCCGCTGCCTGCCCCAAAGACAACGGCTACCTGGGCCAACTGTCATATTGACAAACAGCGTGACGCCGCTTTTTGAGTTGAGTTCATTTTTAATTTTACGCGTGTCTAAAAACCGCTACAAAACCACAAAACGTGGCGCCATAAAAAATCTAATGCCAGTCGCGCCGTACCATATGAAAACAATAGTTTTGCTAGAGACACGTTTCTAGCAACGCATTTCTAGCACCGCGTTTCTAGCGATGTGCTTCTAGCAATGTGTTTCTAGCGACGCATCTCGTGTGATCGTGCCCATACTGTATATTTTTAGTGTGTTCATCAGCCCCAACAAGTTTCCCTATGTTTACACACTGTTTTTGGTTTTCTGTCATAATCCCAAAAACTCCTGAATTGTCTGAAGACAAATCTATAATATCCTTTATGCTTAATCGGCACAGGTTCTCAATTCAACTGTCAATGTAAAAACGCAGTGACAGGGGCACCCTGCCAACATTTAAATGAACAGCCCTAGATCGCTTTCTGAGCAGCGATGTATTTTTATGTGAAACACACCTCCAATTGAGTAAAAATGTATGCAAAATTGTGTTATGGCACATTATGTCTACAAGGACAAAAGGCAAAATGGGTGTGAATAAACTATGTGATAACAAATTAATTAATTTCATGTGACAATAATCTGAAAAAATTACAAGTGGGTGAGTCGTTATTGTTGTATTTGGTCATTGTTGATTTAATGGGGCTACTTTAAAGCAAAACAGACTTGACTGAATGAGGACAAGACCTTTCGAGGTTGTCAAATACCAGATACATAGTCACTGTTAATTTGGCAACAATAGGTAAAGCCTGTGTGTCCACTAAAGATGTAAAGACTTTAACAGAGAATCTCTCATCATGTTAACGTCCATGTAAGTGTCTTTCGTTCAACAGAAAAAGATAACTTACACCTCCTGACTGTCATTAAAAGACAAGAGCTATAATAATGTGTTGGCATCTCAATGTGAAAAACGTGTTTAAGATCCTGAAATTCCATTAAAGATAACACAAATTTATGACTGTTTACGTCATGCTAATGTTAGCAACCGTGACTGTACTGTGGGTAGCTCCATATCCGTTATTTAATAGATTCAAGTTTGACAAGAACCCCCCCGCCCCGACCCTTATCTTCTTCGCTGATATTTAAGTCCCCAGAGATGTGTTTAATGTATAAATAACCACAACTATTTAATTGTCTTAACAACTCACAATAAATCTACAAGCTTGCGCCTCAGTGTTTAATAAAAAAATGTCTTCAAGGGTTTCTCTAAAGGTCTCTGTTCTGTCCTGTTTAAATATATATAGAGTACGTAGTCTGTGCGCGACTCAAGTCCAGCAGACTGTATCTAATATCTAATTCCTTACTTGTGACAGTGTTGCTCCTCTTGCTTTTTCATTACGCTTGTGCTCACAGACCTCACTCTTCCCCTTACCTCGGAGACACTTTGTTAAATGTATAATTTAGGAGCATTAGTTAAAGTGGCTCCTTTTAAGAGAAAGAAACACTGTCCCCTTGCCTTCTGCTCAAGCTCTTTGACACCACGTGTTCCTGCCTGCCTTTTGTGATTTTTCGACAGAGCAACAAGACAGTATGTTGTAAAGTTTCAACCCTTTCCGGTTTTGGGTGCCGCACGGAACTTGGTTAGCATTGATTTGGTTCTTGAGAGTGCAGAAACAGTAGACAATAAAAGCCCATGCTGGCATGGGGCATATTAACATTTGTATTCATTGGAATGTTGGAGAGAGCTAGCAGAAAAGAATGGCATGCGTAGGGGAGATAGATGGAGAGCTAGCGTTCAGTATTCACTATATTGAGGGGCAGAGCAGAATGCACGTAGTTGATTATGAATAGGCTTCTGTTCTCAGATATCTAGTATCAAATCGGTATATGGTTGTGTGTGTGTGTGTGTGTGTGTGTGTGTGTGTGTGTGTGTGGGTGGGTGTTAGTTCACACATGCGGGTGTGTGCGTGAGTTATGAATATGCCTGCGTCTTGGGGAGGAAAAATGTTTATTTCCGTCTCTGCGGGGTGGCGGCTTGTGTGTCTGTTCCATGACGGACAGGCCCCAAGTGGTTTTCCCAGGGTGCCGTTGCTGCCTTCACATCAAGATGAAATGTTGATAGGGCAGCAATCGGGAAGTTGAACGCTGTTTGGTTGGGGCAGGCAGCTCTGCTCATTGATTTTTTGCTCAGGTTTTTAAGGGTTTAGATTTCTTAACGATTCTCCCGCGGTTCTTTTCCTGCTTGACCAGAAGGACGGTGCCCTTGGGGCGTTATCCTATATCGGTCTATGGTTTTGGCCTACGTCTGCTGCATGGAGCCTGAGACACTCCCAGACACTGTAGCATCCAGCGGTATCTATGCGAGCTAGCTACTGCGCTGGTAAACCACATAAATGCCCGGACAGGAAGCCACACAATCTGGTCATGGTTTCACATCAAACAATAAATGCGTTATCATGCCGCAGTCATAAATGCAGCAGTATGCAGTAGTGTATATATTTGTGATTTTTTACGTGTGATCTTTACATTTCTACTAGGAATTACTATAGGCCTACAGTATATAACAGTATTATAGCTGATGAAAATTGTATTGATACATTTTCCTTGATTACCTTTCTTTGCGTATAAAAACACCCCTGCTATGTTAAAAGTTTTACAGTACAGCTGAAATGTGTGAGTAGCTTCCCTAAAAGGCAGCTGTTGTGCATTTGCAAGGACAATTTCAACATTCAGGGTGGGAGAGGGCTTAGTTGTCTGGGATGACTGAGTTGATTGACACAGCCGTAAGATCTGTCATGTAATTGTGTCTGACTTCCTCAGCCAACACAATGAAGACAGATGCCTGCGTGGGTGGATATGGCACATCACAGCATTAGTTGCTCTAGTCTGCCACCAGGATGCATTGTTTGCGGTGCGTGGTGCCGTTCACACAATGGGAACGCACCCATTAACACCCAATCGCGATGTCTCGATATCTGAGAGCGGCGCTCCCCGGTTGTGGGAGACCAATGTGTGTTATTGACACCCAAGGTAACGACTTATACTGTTGTTCCCCTCTAAAGCATATCATCCTCATATAGCCGCCCTCCCCGCCCATTTTCTCTTAGTTAGCAACCTTTATTTTGAAGCAAAGAGAGAATATATTCTTTCTGCTCATTGGCACATGTGGTCTCTTCATGTCTGTATCTTAAACTAAGCACAGGGTTCTTTTGGCCATTGCTGATCTCCTGGAGGGGCGGGGGATTGTTTATTATCCCCGGTGGGTGGAATAGCGCAGGGGGGGGGGAGACGTCAGGCGGACCCCAGGTGCACTGTTGTGATGGGAGGAAATTGAGCAAACGGGAGAAAAGTGAGACAGAGGGCTGTCTCTCCCTGTAGGGCGTCAGCGCTCCACCATCCCTCACGATTAGGTTTCCCCGCCTCGCCTCTGCTTCCCCCCCCCCTCCTCTCTCTCCCACCCATACAACATAAACACAGCCAAAGCAACAGATCAAGTGTTTGGGGTAGGACGTCTCGGGAGACTGCTCCTTATAGATCCGCCCGGTATATACGCCATCAAAGTGCACTGCCCTCAGAGATCAACTTAATCAAAAGCTAGCACATTCTATTATGCCATGTAGTGCTTACTGTAAATATAATATATGGATGTGAATTGTGGTAGATGGCAAGATAGGGGAGCAGCTGCTCTCTGGATATCTCTCCGGCAAGCGAATAAATATGGGCGATGCTCTGTGAATGTCAACACGTGGCAGAGCAGCGAGTCACGGCATCTCAAACCAGTATGATACAGAAAAGGCTGCTGATCACTGTCCAGTGTGTACTCTCCAGCCTGCCACAGCTGATGTGCAATGGAACCCCCAAAACAGATGATATCGAAGCACTGGGGACAGCCAGGAGACCACCGGAACGGTGCTGTGGAGGCAGGCTGAAGATGTGGTTACTCGTGGGGGGGTTGATTACTGGATGGAGAGAGAGCATGTCTCCTTTTGCAAGAAGGATGTGTTGAGGGGGGGTTCAGATTCAAATGCACAGATTTGAACATTTGAACATTCTTGTGTTATAATATATGTGTTATATATTTTAAATATAACATAACCCTGCACCTACTGTATTCAGGAGCAGGTTACATAAGATTATCTTAAGTGTCAGTGTGTTGCATCATCCAGGCGGCCAGCCAGACTATTATTTTTTTTTTCTTTGTCCCCAAAAAAAGCATCGGGAATCCATTTAATATTTCCCCGTTAGCAATCTGGTGTCTCCGCGTGTCTTGGCGAGAGAGTTGTTCCCGCTCGTGTTAGCTTCATCGAGTGGAAAAACAAAGAAACAGAGGGCTCAGAGCTGCGTGTTGACATGCACAAACAGCTCTCCTGGAAAGCATGCTGTCTAATCCCTGACACACACACACACCCCACACACGCACCCACCCCCGAGCTATGTGGTGGAGGCAGCGAGTAATTTGTGTGCTACATGCTTGATGGCTACCATTACGTCCCCATCAAAAAGTTTACCCTTTCGCCCCAATACTGAATTGCATCGTCGTATGTGTGTGCGTGCGTGACATCATTATGAGAAGCCAAACCAGCAAGGGATCTTCAGTCTGCGCTGACATGTGATGTTTGACGAGTGACTGTTGATGCGCTCATTATAGTTGTGGCGCGCGCGTGTGTGTGTGTGTGTGTGTGTGTGTGTGTGTGTGTGTGTGTGTGTGTGTGTGTGTGCTCTGTCCGTATACCAGGCCACGTCAATAACTTCTCTGCTCGGTACAGTGGAAGCTACAGCATTCTCAGTCCCCAATGTACAGTATATTGCATCATCCATGGACCACAATCACTATTTCTTTACCTACAACTCTTTGCTATCCAATGGAAAATATATACAGGGGCACACCAACAATATATATATCCTCCAAAGTGTTTTTTTTTATAGTGGCTAGCCTTCCCTTCTTTTTTATTCCATCTGCTTCTCTGTACAACAGATACTGATGGGGTTTATTTGTCCCTGGAAGTTATTATGCCCATAATATACTGGATCTATCTTCATTAGTCATTGACTCAGGCAGAGGAAAAAGCTTATCCTGTCAGCGGTGGAGATATCTACAACCCTGCGCGTCAATGGATTCTCTGAACTGACCTTTGCTGTCAGTGGTGAGAGGGCTACTGAGGAGGAACTGCAGGGTTATTGACGGCCTCTCGCAAGACCTTTGTGTGGATTGCGGTTTTGCTCGTTTTGTCCAAATGGTGTTGCCGATAACATTTGAACCTGTAGTCTTAATAAAGATGGGCTTTTCAGCAATATTAATGGAGGGCGTTCAGTATTTACTATATTGTAGGTGCAGAAATCGATTTGATCGAATCGATCAATCAGCGATTGAGCGTGACTGACCATGCGTGTATCGGTCGATACGCATGGTGTCCTAGCATTAACGACAGGGTGTTTTAACAGCTGTTACTGCTGCACGATGTGTGCGACAACCCACCCGACCCGACAACCCAAACAGCTCACGCCTCATTACACACACTGTGTAATGAGGCGGATTGCGCAGGGGCTTATCTAAACAGCAAACAAATGTATGCTCTCAGGGTATAGCGCCAAACTGCATCCAATGAGCTCCATAATTTGTAGTGAGCCGAGCAATTAACACAGCTCTATAGTTATAGCCTTAACCCGTGCACCTATTACTGGGGATACAGACATACAGCTGGCATAGCATATGACTCCAGAACATGGTTATTCCCCCTAAAGTGTGTGCTTATGTCTGTGTGATTCTGTGAGGACACACAAACAGAACTGAGAATACGTAAACACTGATATTTATGTGTATACGCGTAATGTGTTATTGAATCGAGAATAGAGAGAGGAAGGCGGGGGGTCAGAGAGGCAATTGGCTTATTTTCATTTAATTCAGGCTCAAGTGGGAAATGCACGGCTTCAATCGACTGTGACACCACTGCAACAAACAATAAATAAAACGGTAACTTCCTTCTTTTAGATTAGCACATATCAAGATATTTAAACCTTCTCTTATCTCAATAGGAAAGCAAAAACAATCATATATTTCACCTGATAAGAGTGACTTCTTACAGTTAATAAATATAGTTCCAATTTTCCTGCAAACATAGGCAGGTGTTTTTCCCTCTTTCTTTATAAGCTGTCATTGGCAGTGAAGACGTTTTCCTGGCTGAGCACATAAGCGTAGGAATGAATGCTAAAAAACAAATTCCCTGGGAGAGCGTTTGTTCATGAATATTATTTACTGATATCATGATCCCTTAGCGTTTCCATGCTGAAACCCGTGGGAAGCCAGGGTAAGAAAAGAAAACTAATTATTCATCTTATGCCCTGCACCTTATATTTTTTATTTTTTATTTACTATAAGCTTTTATATATTTACTATTGCTATCAGTCCAATTATAAGGAATGGTGAGTGGCAAAGAGCAGAGGCGCGGTGAGTATTGGAATACAATTTATGAATCATTAAGGGAGAGGGGTTATTAATATTTCATAGCCCTCAGACCACCAACACTGGGATCTCACACACACGTGAGTGCACGTGCATGCACACACACATGCACGGAATGCGTTCTTGCGTTAGTGGTATGAATTTGAAGCCTTGCGAGACTACGATGGTCTCGCGTATACCTGGATGCTGACTGGACAATAGTATTGTTCCTAGGCTGAAATGCAATGCAAAGCATATAGGCAAAGCTTGCAAAATGATGATGGTTTTACCAGGCTAAGATGTTCTTCAGAAAGATGGACGGTTCTGCTAGCCTAGCGGTACCATCCTGTGAGCTTCAGTTTGACTTTGCCTTGAGAATCAGTCTGGAGAGCTTGGAAATTGTGGTGTCATGTGGCCAAGCATCGTACTATTAGCTACGGCATGATTTATGTGTTATGGCAACTTAAAGCATCTCAATATAAACAACGGTGGGCCCTATAGAAGTTAACGTGCAATATAGCATCAGTTGTATTAGAATATATTAGAAGAGAGGAGGCTTTTCTCAATAAAAGATATGGTTTCACTATTCTCCAGACTTGTCTATTGTGGATTTAACAAGAGGGTTTGCTGGTTTACAGTTTCGTCCAATCACCTGCCAAGTATTGTTCTGAAAGCACCTGCCCTTATAAAACAGTTGTCAATGGACGGCTCCCCAGATGGATGTGTCTAACAGACAGATACCTGGCATGTCATGTTAATACATTTGTGCATAACAGCACATTGGACCTAATGTAAACACGCATACACTTAGTTAGCACACAAGCATGCGATCACACACACACACACATGCACACAGACACACGTACACACACATATACACACACATATACAACCCTCTGGAATAGTTTTAATTGCTAAATCCCGCCAGCTCCACCTAACACCTCCACCCTCCACACACGCACACACACACACACCCCTGGAGCATAATTACTCTTCTATCCACACACAGAGTGTTGTCTTCCTCTAACTAAAAGAGCTTCCTCCCTCTATCACTCCAGACCATAGACTAGCCTCTCCTAATCACCCACTAAAAGCCTGGAGCAGATTCAAAGGGACTAAGTGTGTGTGTGTTTTTGTGTGTGCATGAGTGATGATTCATACAGTATATACGTGTTTGTGTCTACGGTGTATCCATATGCATATATGTGTGAGCATGCCCGCGCTCACACACACACACACACACACATACGTACGTATGTATTGTGCATTAGATCAAAGCCCTGCTAAACCCCCATGGGCCTGACACTCTCTGTTGGGGCTGCTGCTGCAATGCTGAAGCAGAGCCACACCAATTCCGCTGATTCTGTATGCTGCTATTAAAAACAGTAGAGTGGGGGAGGTGATTTCTTTTTCCCTTTTTTTTTTTTTTTTGCTCAACGGGAAGACAGAATTCTCTCATTGTTCTGCGGAGGTGGTTCTGGCTGTGTGTGTGTGTGTGTGTGTGAGTGTGTGTGTGTGTGTGTGTGTGCGGGTGCGTGAGTGAATGTTTATAGAGCTGTACTGTAGGTGGTATTTCAGAGCTATACATTTTGTGTAATGTGATGCATTTGCCACAGACATCTGTCAGCTATCAGTGAGTCAAATGCTCTGTGAGAGTATTGTATGCGCTCTGGCTGATAGCTTCCACCCGCTGCCCGATCACTGACCAATCAAGGCCTATTTTTCCTGATTGGTCTGGCAAATGTACAGTGCCTTGCCTGTCAATCACACGAGTGCCCGCCCGCACACACACAGCTATACAGTAAGGTGTGTTAGTGCGCATCGCAATAGCACACCGACGGGCTCCAACAGGAGGGAACAGATGGAGGAGGGAGTGTGTTTTTCTGCTGCTGATTTACAAATTCTTGCTGTCTGTTGTTGTATTTTAGCCTGCTCTCGTCGCAACTCTCAAATCCTAGTGTACCTACAGCAGCTGGGGATGGACGCATTGGCGGGGCTGTCATGCTCTTGAAAGGGTCTCAAGGACCCTAGAGACTCAGGTCACCATGTTATAGAGCTACATGAGTAGGCTATAGGCTTTATGTGCCATGATGTATAACAGCAACAACAACAACAAAAAAGAATTGTCCATACTTGAATGCATGAATACATAAATAAGTACACATGCACCAAGCTAACAAAAAGACCAACACACACTTTAGCAGCTCCGTGGGGACTGCAATAGCAGAACAAGGGCCCCAGACATATTTAGATATCACAGGGAAAGCGTGAATGTGTTTTTCACATCTCCTTTGTGGGGACATCTTTTTCCCCTCCGAAGAATAACAGGTAGTGCTAAACAACAACAGGCAGAGTGTTTGTTCCTGACTCACTTCTCCTGATGCTGAGGACACACTTTTCTCTATCCTGGTGGGACCATCCTGATATTACATTTGCCGGGTTTCTTTTGTGCTAAAAAAAAAAAAAGTCTGTAAAGGTGTTGTTAAAAGTTGTTTGTGATGTACTGTAGGTGGTGCCTATACAGTATAACTTCAGATTATTCATGTCAAATGACATTCTGAACAACAGCAACAAAAGGTGTTCAAACACAGATGTGTGCAGACGATTATGCCACCTCAGACAACAGACACGTGGGAATTATCCCAAACATGGTCACTAAGTGTACTAGCTCTGCCTGGATGCTGACTGGACAATAGTATTGTTCCTAGACTGAAATGCAAGGCAAAGCATGTATGCAAAGCTTGCAAATTATCATGGTTTTACCAGGCGCTAAGTATTCTCCAGAAAGATGGAGGGTTCTGCTAGCCTCGTGAGATCAGGATGGCCTCGCAAGCTTCAGTTTGACTTTGCCTTGAGAATCAGTCTGGAGAGCTCGGAAAGCGGTGTGTTTCAGGCTGGTAAACCCTAGTGTGTGGCCAATCAGTGTCGTAGTTAGCTATGGGCGTGGTTTAGGTGTGACGAAGGTGACTTGAAGACAACTTCGTCACCTCCTACAGAGGTTAACGTACAGTAGGCGATGATGCAATATAGCGTCACTTTTATTAGCAAAAGGCTTTTCTCAATGTAAAACATGTTCTATTCTTCTCCCAGATTTCTACTGCAAGTGTGGACAGCAACAGGATCTGCTGGATCACAGTTTCATTCCAATCACCTGCCAAGTATTTTGTGAAAGCGTCTGCCCTCTTGAATCCGTTTCAATGGACGGCTCCCCAGATGGATGTGTCTAACAGACAGATATCTGACGTGTCAAGTTCTGGGTCTGCTGCCGAAAAAAAAAAGACTTAATCCTTCAAGAAACTATACAAGCGTATATTCCAGTATCATGCAGGGGATAAACACATACAGGTAGAGTAACAGTTACTCACTAAAAATGAACATGTTTCAATCATCTTGTACATTTAATCTTTTTGTGCAAAAGTCAGCGTGTGACTGTGGAATAATTATGAAGCTGCAATAGCAGACCGTTGATCCCATGGGTGATAATTTCCTGAAGAGGAAAGAAGTTGTGAAGACCGCCATCTGGTTACAGAAGCAGTAGCAGGATTGGAGGGAGCCTGTGAAGCAGACATGCTCTAGAAGGGGGTCCGGGAGGGGAGTGATGTTCAGGACAGGTGTCATGTTTTCAGTGCCGTTCTAGGTGTCATACTTTTCTTTCTTCAGTTGAGATAAAGGGAGGTCATTGTCGGCGTGCGGGGGGGGGTACTCAGCAGAGGGTATTCAGTGTTGTTCCTCTCCCTGTACTCACACCTTTCTCTCTTCTCTCCCATGCCCACAAGAGTGGGCCGTCTCTGTGCAGACGAGGGGGACAATGCCTCTCAATCACTCTCTCTCTCTCATTCTCTCTTTCTCTCTCTCTCTCTCTCTCTCCTTCGCTCGCTCCATTCTCTCGCTTAAGACATACAGGCTTCAGCAAGGCAGTCTGATGAATAATGGAGTGTATTGTGACCTTTGCAGTGTGGGTTCAGACCTGCACCAGCCTCTTTGTAATCCACCACAAGCGTTTGATCCAACCTACACCAGAGCACCAGAGACCCCTGAAAGGCACGCGCCATTTACAGGCACGATTTTGCCACTCTGATCCCAATGTCATAATAGCTACCTCAAAGTGATCCTACAAAGCTTCCGTATACAGGCATAAAGGGGGAAACCAAAGTTTACAAAAAAGCTTTCGCTTAAGCTGTCGCTGTGACGCCCAGGACTCGTAATGTAACTCTTGGAACAAAGTTTGTTTGTTTCCCGCGCCTCTGTGAATCTCTGGCACAGAGCTAATACAACAGCTTCACATCTCTAACAGAGGTGTTATGACAGTGTGATCTCGTGAAGACAGTTTAAAATCCTCACCTCATATCTATTCTTTTGCCTCTACAAAAGGAATCTGCTGCCTCTGCTCGCAAGTGTCAAAGCAACATTAGTGTAATACATTTAGCAGGGAATTTTGTTTCGTTTAATCGCGTAGTCCTATAGATCGTTGTTTAGCCGGCAGGCCTTAAGTCAACGCGCAGCAAACGCCCACCTAAATTCTGTTCCTCTCCTGTGCCATCCTTCCACTCATGTTCAGGAAAAAAAACGTCTGACAGAGAAGACTCAACAGCGAGGGAAGGAGACAGGGGAGCCCAGTCTGATTGTGTCTGTGCCAGGAGACAATGCTCACATTGAAACAAGATGCAAAGTCACAAAACACTGATGACACAAATCAGACCGCACCATGGCTCCCGTGGATGTGTGGGACATTAAGAAATCACGACTGCTTGTGTGCGTGTGTGTGTGTGTGTGAGGGAGAGGGAGAGAGTTAGGAAGCACGATGGTGAGATGAAAGAGAGAGAGAGAGAGACAGAGCATAGTGAGCAAAGGAGAGAATTCTTCAAGATGTCCTGAGAAGTGGAGCATAAATAGAGGTGAAGAGAGCAGATGAGTATAGAGGAGGGGAGAAGTACTGTAGAAGCAGACTAGAACGGAGAGGGCAGGGGTGCGGGAACAAAAGAGGACACTGACTCTTGTCCAGGAAGCAGTCAGAGAAGGTTAACACTTAAAAAAAAATAGATTTTCATTTAATTTTTGTTTCGCAGAATATTTTAGTTAGAAATACATTTACGAAACATTCCTTTTAGTACTGTGCACACAAACATACAGTACTACGTTACACACAGACATATATATCTTATATTATTATATATTTTATTAAATATTTGCCTCTCCTTACTATAAGAGTCACATTTTGTATTATCAATTAAAAATATAAAATTGGACTACAGTAAATTGTGAAAACTTTTGGAAATTGTGTTAAATTGACAGCTAGGAAGATAATGCCAAATTATAGGTTGAGAGACAAATGAAACTTGTGACAAGTGTATAGTTAGACGTACAAACACACACACATTCACACACACACACACACACACGCACACACACACACAGACACACACACACCATCTCACTATGAGTACATGGCTGGATACATGGACAGGCATAACTGAGCTGTGACATTTCACTGATAAGGGCTCATCCCTTCAATCAACTCTAGTCCATACACTTTGCACATGTTAGGAGCAACAAACAAAAATAGAAATGTTTTCGGGCTGTCAGACACAATAAAACTTGAACTGCGATTAATCGACCACTGTAAATAATTAATTGTGATGAATAAATCGCATAATTTTACCTGTCACCCCTGGACGCGTGACAGTGTAGATATCCGTTGTGAGAATTCTTAGCCTTGTTTTAGGCTTATACTGTTCATATTGTGGCGAGCTGGGCGAAAGAAGGGACCAGGAGACAAGTATTTCTTTTAGCTTAATTCCCTGCGTTCCATACA
>JAODLL010024105.1:0-24941 GCA_026546735.1 Forbesichthys agassizii
CATTAATGGCTGTGTGTTGTGTTATTTTGAGAGGACAGCAAATTTACACTGTTCTACAAGCTGTACAATCACTACTTCACATTGCAGAAAAGTGTAATTTCTTCGTTGTTGGTCACATGAAAAGATATGCTCACATATTTGCAAATATGTGAGGGGTGTACTCACTTTTGTGAGATACTGTAGGGTGAGAAGATTGGCCATTTGTGAGGAACTCTGAGTAGAGCCGCTGCGCCTTTGTGTCAAAAGCAGCCAGCTGAGGTGGTACAGGTATCTGGTAAGGATGCCTCTTGGGCGCTTCCCTAGGGAGGTGTTCCAGGCACGTCCAGCTGGAAGAGGCCTCGGGGAAGACCCAGAACTAGGTGGAGAGATGATATCTACAAATTACCCTGGGAACGCCTCTGGAGCCCCCAGTCAGAGCTGGATAATATGGCTCAGGAAAGTGAAGTTTGGAGTCTTCTGTTGAAGCTGCTGCCCTCGCAACCCAACTACGGATAAGCAGCTCAAGATGGATGGATGGATGGACGAATAACCTCTGAGTGTTTATGTCTGAATAGACAAGGATTAGGTTGCAATGGAATTATGTTACCATGCAAATGTTTGCATAATACTATACAAGAGTGAACATGCAGTTTGTGAACACGTGAGAACAAGCCTTATCAACCACATTAGCTCAAAACATCACATAATGCTGGCTACCTCTGTTTAAGTCGCCTTCATCCTCAATTTAAACAGATTATGCGATGATTCCCCGCTAGTATAATGGCCTCTGTATTTGGTTCTGTTTTCTGAAAATAAATTACTTAAGCCATTATTCTAGGCATGTGAAGATATGTAAACTAGACCAGATTAGATGTCCTATAGGTCCATGTCGCACACACACACAACATTAACACTGATAGCTGATTTGTGATGCGTCAACTGCTATGAATAAATACTTAGTTGTACGTGTTTCAGTTTTCCAGTGCATTTATTGGTAATCCAGACTCTGAACACGTGTATTCCCCATTGTGTTCACAGCATTCACAGAACACTTGCATTTTGGGAGCCAAACAACAGAAAGTTAGAGTTAAAGTTAGAAAGTTCAGCGATAAGAGAATACTACTTCTGATCACTGCAGCTGAGAGCGGGCTTGGCTTCAGTGACCAAGGCAATGCAGTCATAGTGACGGTGTCATCTTGTTATAATCCTGACTTATCTTTCACAGTACAATTACTGCTTCCCTGCTGTGAAGAGCTATGCCATTGCCCCCAGCTATACCCGCTAGCAAGAATTTCATTGGCCAGCTCAAATAAACAGAGGAATAATAGCAGTGCGGAGCTCAGGGTAGCTAATGAATTCTCCTGTGTAGATGTCATGTTTCTCTCTTGCCCAAATGGTCATTTGTATGAATCTGATTGTTGTGAAGAGGGCCACTGTGGGAAAACAAAAGAATCATGTTTTAGCAAATACTGTTACAGGTGTATACACACACACTGTATATTTTACTGTATGCACGTTTTACCTGGAACACATTGTGTCATGATGCTGAAACTTATCCAAGAACCCACCTGTGCAAAACAAAACAAATTTACAATACAAACAATATTGGTGGTGTTGGTTTACAATTAGAATTCACTTGTCATACTGATACACATGGTATCACGTCAGGTTACATACAGTTCACACGAGTATACAACAAACTTTTTTTTTTTTTTTTTTTTTTACTGGCCTCATATGTGTAGTTGGGACACGACACGAAGAAAAACAGCCAAGTGAAGGGGTTTTTAGTCGGGTAAGGGATCCTCTTTGGCCGAGAGCCTGTTGACAGGACACAATTAAAAATCCATTATGGAAAGAGTCTGCAGGCCATGAGATCAGCTGTTTTACTGTGTCATCACGACAGCATATTGGAGAATATTGGCAATGCAATCATATTATAGCATCTGTGGACTTATTTATCATTTAGTCCTCTCTGCACGACTTTATTTTCAATGGGGCAAGAATGTTGTGCTTCTATAGAATATAAACACCAGATGGTAGATATACTGTTGAGAAATTATTTACAGCAAGTGTACAGGGCCAGCAGTTTGACTAATATTAGCCTACCCAGTAGTAGTCTTCCGTATGTTTTTTATCATGAATATTGATTACAGTTTTTCTGAGCACCGTTGCTTTCACTATTAATTATATTGCTTGTTATGAGGCCATGTTTGGACTAATGAATAGAAATCAAATACCCAAGTACAGTATATGACTAGATTCTTAATTAAGCATACCAATGCAGCCCATTTGACTTAGAGCCAAATTAATGGAAAAGCTTCCAGCCTCACAGATCTGTGGACAGCCAAGATAGTTGCATTAGTCCCACACAACACTGAAAAGACAAGCCATGCCGTGAAACCTGATATAGAAAGAAAGGAATGCCTACCATGAACATAACCAGTGCACCGTAAACCTGAAGGTTATCAAAAGCTGCAACAGACATACACAGAGCCCTCTAATACTGTTATATAGAGCGTAGAGCAGGGTTCAGATGAAAGAGAGTAATTGGCTGCTACTCACATGGTGGAGTGTACAGAGGGTGGTTGATGTGGTAGGCGAGCCAGGCAGCAAATCCCCAGTAATACAAACAGTTCTGAGTGCAACATGCATATGAACATCGTTTATACTCATTGGTATGCCGACAACTGGCATAGACTACTGCATGCACTTATAAAGCAGTTTGTGGACAGCTATGCCAAACCTGCTTGTTATGTTGCTTTAATATTAGAATTAGTACCGTCTATTAAGACCTCCACGCAAGTGTCACCCATTCATGAGTGAGTTACAGTCCAAGGTGCATTCCTCAAGTGTGGTTCACTGTAGCACACCCATAAGCCCCAAATGCCTCTTCACTGTTTATCTCTTTAAAACACAACTCTTGTTATGCTGGCTGTTGGTGGAGGGCTAGAAGAGTGCTATGGACATGCCAAACCAATTCAACAATGTTATTATTGTAGCCTAATGTTGATTTCTACAACAAGAGCGATTCCAGATGCTTAGTAAGTGTAGCCTACACTGTACAGTAGGCCTACCTTCAATAAGGGCAGGACAATAGACTATTATAAGAGTAATATGTATTAGAGACTGACAGCAGACACAGGTATGTTTGTTGTCTATATAAATATAATATAGCCTACGTAATAATCGTTTATTTGTTATGTATTTAAGTTTCTAAAGAGTTACCCTCATGGTCGTTTTTAAAGCCATGGTCCCGTGAGAGAATCTATGTATGAAGACAATCTCAAACATCTTCTTTACGTAGTGGAATGAATGACAGGCACAGGCCAACCTGCAGACAAGGAAACACGTTGACACGCTGGATCCACGTAGCAATAATAATTCTGCTGCCATGTAGAACGGAAATGTAAAATACAGATGTACATACTTAACTGCTTGTAAGGGACTTGCAGTGAACTTGTTATTTTGGTAAAAACAACACAGGCGGAAGTAGAAGAGCAAGTAAACCAATAGAGGTCCAATACTCTCTGTTAAAAACACCTGGAATAGTACACGGGGATTAGGCTACCTCCTTCATCAAAAGGTCCAAGTGTGTGTAACCGGGTCTGTCCCACCCGGGACATGCCCAAAAGTGATTGTATGATTGAAAGTTATAATCTTTCAATTTTAAACTGGTAAAAATTAATGGATGAATTATAGCCTAACATATGACACAGAGCAGGTGAAATACTATACATTAAGTGTATTTTTATAATGGCTATCTAGGCCTATAATAACCATAATGTTATGAAGTTACAATGTGGACTGTAACCTAATAACTGCACAGTTGGCCAGAATTGTGACCATTTGTTTGCTAGAAGCCTTATAAAAACAGAGTTACCAGTAGTCAGTCTACTGTGCTAATCTTGAACGGAAGAGGCTGAGAAGACTACTAAGAAATAAACTACCCTTTTCATTCACTGACACAGTGGTAGGATTCCGACTATATTTGCACGTTTTTACGGATTCCTTGCGCAACTGCAGACGGTAATCACTTTTAATAGAACAATAACTTTCGATCGCTCTACAATATAATTAACTACAATACGCACGCTAAAACCCAAGGGGCCATGGAGAATAGGCCTACAGCGCAAGAGCTTCCTTGGTGGTGGTGTCGGGACAGTCGGAGAGTAACTGCCCTGTGCTAACGAGTCAAGCCGACCGCACATTTTACTAAGAGTCACATCCTTCAAGTTCCATCGAATCCTGCAACAGGTTTTATGTGTCATATCATGTGCCCTGTCTCTCTCACCATTGTCCATCCAACCTGCGGTCCGAGGTCATTGAAGAACATCGTGGCTGTGGTTCCCACTGGAAGACTTTCTAACACCTCCTCATCTCTGAGAGATCTCCCGTCTATAGGTTTGACAGACCAGACCTTATTTCTATTATCGAAGTGAAATTGTAAAGAGCACCTGTTTTCCACCCTATCTTCTCTGTGTAATTTACTATTTTTTTGTACAGGTTGTGTTGAGCAGGTGTGACTGATTAGGGCAACAGGGAAGGGGGGGAAAGGGGGGGGAAAGGGGGGGGGGGTACAGGAGGAGTGTGGAGGAGGAGTGTGGGAGGAGGAGGAGCTATGCTCCCGCCAGTTCCATCCACCACAAATACAAAACTATTAACACAAGGTTAAATTCAGACACAAATCAATTAGTAGTCCTGCATGTGCATTTAAGATATTGAAATGTAGTGAAACCCTGCAGTGTTGTGTCGTAATACTGTAGCCTATGGCTACTGTCTGAATATAGCTCTGATTCACCAGATATCATGTCTGCATATATATTGTTGTTATTGTAGTCTCTACCATAGGCCTATACACACTATAATATAGCCTATAGGACTTATGTAACCTATTTTCAGTAAGAAAGAAATCTTAACATGTAGGCTATACTGTATGTAAATACTTACTGGGCTGGAGTGTTAGAGACTGTCTTGAAGGATACCATTTTGGATCTGGGACAATAATGATAACAAGCAATCAATTCATAGTTTTGACTGATTGTATTTGTCAATAGATTCTAATTCCACTCACATATCTTGTGTAATAAGGACTTGATCTCTCCAATGGTAGCACTGGGTTCCACCTGCAAATATAGCATTAATTTTACACTGCACTTTTATCAATCTAATAGCATCTGATTTAATTAAGAAATAACAGTTTTACCTTGTCCAAGAAGCAAAGCTGTAACATTGTTGAATGCAGAATTTCCACCTCAAAGAAAATACCAACCTTCAGCTTGTTTGGTCTCTATACACTCAGCTTTTAACTAACCAGCCCTCAACAGCTGTTTTTTATTGTTTTATTATTTCTAATTTTGTCTGTGGTACATGCCAAAGGTTCTACAGAAGACCGTGGTTACAAAAGACAAAAGAATCGCCATGGTTCATAAATATCTAATATGCCTTGTCTGAGGTCATTGCAATGAGTAATGTGAACAATTAGAAATGGCAAAGAAAAAATTCTAAATGCACATATGATATAGGGAAATTATTTCTGAAGCATTTGACATCATTAGCCTACGACTCTACCCGCCTAAATAAGATACAGCCATAAACATATAACATAAATCTGGTGGTAATTAGAATAACTAGTATCCTAACATCCAACATTGCCACTAGTTTGCTGTTAAGACTTCATGCATTAAAGGATAAGACAAAGCATAGAAAAAGCACACATAGCCTATTTTGAAGTTAGACTAAATTTATATTATTTTAACCATCTCCGCTCAGGCATAATTGACTTGCCAATACAACAAGATAAATGCCATGCAGATTTGTTGGCAGGAATGCCACAAAAAGCAAAACATAGCAACAGCACCAAGTATACATTTAGTTTAGACCCACTCATTTGCCACAGTTAGGATTATTTGACACAGAATTTGAATGTACAAGGTCATAATGGGACGAAGCCCAAATATTCTGTAAATACCAGTTGATTAAAAAGTAACAGATGAAGCTTACACTCATAGCAGCATAGCTGATCTTACCTCAAAGAAAGTTACCCTGTTTACCATTCTGTGAGGCCTCTTGGGCTTTGCATCCTTTCGTGACCCCTTCATATAAACGCAGTGTGTATTTCTATACATACTGTTTCTGAAGATGTTGTGATGTGTTGCACCTCCATCCCTTTGTGGTTAGGGACTGCTGTTATACAGAGTGAAGAAAGTGCTTATTGAGACGGTCTGCTCAGGGCAAACAATCAGCTGATTTCCTGAAGTCTAACGATTGTATTTCCCCTGAGAAGAGTTGATCGTCTGCTGGAAATCAATATTTTTTTCTGAAACAATCCATAAATAACTAACATTAAAATAATCTAACCTTCAAATGTTTACAGGAACACAAATGTGTTCCCCTCCCCCCAACTAAATCAACTTACTGTTATTCTTTCATTAAGTCAATACATTTGCAGGCTGTCTGAAGCTAATAATGCAGCGATGACCACATGGGGGCAGCATTTGATGACATCTCCCAGTAAAGTCTACAAACTGTCAACATTACAAAGCCTCTTTCTCACTGTCAATAAACCATCCACCCTGAGTCCTGCACCTTCACCAGGTGTGTGTGATGTCTAAGGTTTGTACAGATGGAAGGAATTGCTGATCAGGCTTTAAAATGTTTTAGAAATGTAAACCTGTGTGTGTGTGTGTGTGTGTGTGTGTGTGTGTGTGTGTGTGTGTGTGTGTGTGTGTGTGTGTGGGCCCATGCATGTGCACGTCTCTACTGGAGCAGCATACGGCCACCCTAGAGAGATCATGAACAAATATTTCTCCCCCCACAAACACCCACACACACATTATAAATGCTATCTGAAATATGCTCCCAAAACAATGAAAGGACGGACGTACAGTATATGAAATATGCATCTGACTCCTGCCTCGCTAGTTCACTCTCCATCAGCCCACCCCCCACCCCCTAGAGTCATTCCCCAAGTTGAAGGGTTGAATTTAAGAAGGTCTTTTTATTGACATTGTTCATGCTAATTGCTGCCCCTTGGCACTGCGTGGTAACTGGCTAGCTGTAAACATAGTCATCTGCAGACAGCCTATTTTGATTTCCTAATCAATCTTAATAGACTTCCTTCTTGCGCTCCCCCTCTGTTTTTTCCTGTAGCCGCCAGAATTCCAGGCACACCATCATTTGCATATAGAGTGCACGGATAGTTATACCACTGTCTCAAAAGTGCAGTCGCTTGAGAGCTAATGGAAGGAGACAAAGTCCTTGTACTGGGTTGACTTGTGTGGCAGAAAATGCATGGGAAAATAAACTCTGCGGTTGAGATGTCTTAGAGTTGCTACAGGGAAGACTGGTGTTTTGTGTGTGTATGTGTGTGTGTGTGCTTGTGTGGGCCTCAGGGACCAAAATAAGACAGCTCTAATCAATAGGTAAATTGACTCATCATTAGTTGCGCATTCCTGCACTCTTGCACAAGTCAGCTTCCCCACTTCAAGTGGATTTATGAGCTTTACCTCAGTTTCTTGTCAAAGTACCAAACAGTTTGTCCAAGAAAGAAGCCACTGCTGCTGTCAAAACAACTTAATGTAGCCGATAGGGCTCATCAGTGCAGTATTTTGCCCAGTAGGTAAACATTTCTAGACAGAACGCGCTGGCTGTTCCATACTCATGATTACCACAAATAGCCAGCCAAGGTGCTCTAGCGAGCCATTAGAGAAAATGACAAATATATATATTAAGCCACAGCTATACACTGAAACAAACGTCAGTTGCAATAAGTCTTATATTCTTTAAATGTACACAGGAGGAAAAAACACATTGATTTTCTTGCGTTAGCTCTGCAAATGTTGACAGGAAATGATGAGAATGTCTATTTATTTATACAATAACCATTTTCAGTCAGGTTTCAAGCTGAATCTTCTAGTTTTCATGGTTGTATGTTCAAAGGAAAATATACTGTATTTTGTAATAACGTTTTAGCATAGCTAAGTGCTGTCAGAATGTCGGGGTTGCACATCAATCCAAAGTGCAGAAGAGGTGAGAGAAAAAAAGTGAGCGTGCTGACTAGTATAAACTAACTGTAACATTGTCTCTTCTGTGCACATAAGCATCATAATATATATATATATATATATATATATATATATATATAAAAAATGCAAATTATGTTTGTTTCATAAATAATGATACAGTATGTGACAGCAGATATCTGGTGCTTTCATTTTTGGTGTTGACAGTGATAATATATTTTATATCAAATATCAAATCTTGTTATGCTGTCCTGCTCCTCTTTGTAATGTTAATCCTCTTCCACAATGATATGCAAAAATTAATTTATCAATGTGGGCATTTTTGGTACTGAGAGAATACCCTGAACCCACATGGTGGTGTTGAGCCATGTAGCTATAATACAATGCATATTGGTCAAAAGTTTCCTAAACTGCATAACACAATGCATTTATTTGTGTTTGGCTGACTATTGACACAGCTGAATAGTTTTGATCTGACACAAACATTTTAGCCTGAATGCTGAATGGCACTATTGAAAAGAGCTGATGAAAACAGCAGTAGTCTGCTTTCAGTCGGCCCTAATGCTGAGCAGCCTTGGGCTCGTTTACCCCACCTGGCCTGCTAAAGAGAGCAGACAAGGTAGATGCTTAACCAGCTTTAAGATGCAAGTGACACCTATCTTATGTTATGTATGGAAGAAAACACCAGATCACTATTATAAATCTCTGTACTGACAGCAATAAGGGTGCCTTATAACGCTGCATCCACAAGGTAACAGTTATTTCATGATCGTTTTGGCATTTATTGAGTTTTATGTAGACATTAAAAACCACCATGTAGATGCCATAATGTGTGTGGTGTGTGTGCATGTGCGTGTGTGTGTGTGCGTGTGCATGTGTGTCAGAGCTTAGGCCGCTATCCACGACTCACTCATTTTCAAATGTAGTCTCATTCTTATATATAAATATATTTTGAATTGCTTCCTAAATGATTGAACTGAAAGTGAGCTGACATGTGCTGCATGTATGTGTGTGTGCATGTCTACGAGTGCTTGTGTGTGTGGGAGAGAGAGAGAGAGAGAGAACCCCTTCGCAGTAGAAGTAATCTAAAGTGGTTTCATAAAAGGCACCATATTGTTCTTCATCACACTCTCTCCCTCGACTCACAGAGATCCGTCCTTGAAGGAATAAATCCAATCTGTTTTCACAATGCCAACACCAAGGCAGTGATGGCTGACACCTTTACTCTAGAGAGGATATCTGCTTCTTCCTGTTATTAGAGCAACTGTATCTGAAGTGCAGTTCATATTTGAACAGATTGACACCCGGGATACTAATAATTTAGAGTATATTCAAATTGACAGTATATGACATAACAGTAACGAGCTCTATGGGTAAAGCAGCCCTCAGCAAGACAAACAAAATGCAGGCGTTGGTCATGTCTAAAATGCAATTGAATTAAGTACACTTGTACTAGTCCTGCCAAGGACTTTAAATTAACAAATTAAACTCAAACAGTGGCCACAGAGTAAAGTTTAGGCTAATAAAAAGTATGGAACCTAATATCTTGAGTCAATACAACGTTTACATGTCCAGGCGGTGACAGGTTTATGAAGCCAAATCATTCGGGAAGCCAAGCCCTTAGTTTCTGTGGACACAGATAAGGAGAGATTGTGAAGGAGAGGAGTCAACAGACACACAGTCAAAACTGAGAGGCCATCAGTGACCTAAACAAACACAATTCAGAGGCAGAATTAGACAAGAGTGAAAATAGTGAACTTATTTGGTTCAATCAGATATCAGTACTGATCCAGGTCATCCATGAAGGACAAAAGTGTTTAATAAATAGTCTGTTTTTCTTCTGCCCATCACTCATTGCTCATATCACTCTCTCTCTCTCTCTCTCTCTCTCTCTCTCTCTCTCTCTCTCTCTCTCTGGTTGTGGAATTCTGGTGTTTCAGACCTCACTAAATCTGGACAAACCAACTACACGGTGTCTCTCTGAGTCTATTGCCATCCATACCATGCATGATATCAAATGTGTGTGATCTTGGTAATACACGATGCTAAGCATGAAAGTGTTTTTATATTTGTGGTGCAATGCTACAATAATCTGCTGAGAGACTAATTTCAGTAGAATGAAATACATATTTTTCGTAGAGGATTGTTGTGTTGATGTACACCATTTTTAAATGTAAAGAGCAGTTCCCTGCTGCCACCTCTATTTGGTAACGCTAAGGGCTTCAATCACCATACCTCATTTGCTTTAAAGACAACCCTGAGGCTGGATGCCTGCAAACGTGTGTTGATTACATAAGAGAATTCTTGACAGAATCACAATTGAACTGAGGCTTTCTGAAAGTGAGTGCATGTCTTACTTGAAACTGAAATAGTCTGGTCTGAAATTGAAATGGGTTCTTACAGTGGGTTCTTACAAGTGATTTCCATGACATTTGTCCTTTTGTTAAATGTGCATTATACCTAATTTTTGCATTTCTCGCTACATTGCTGTATTGTAATTATACTTGTTCAGGTTGATTTATGTCATATTATCAACTGTTGGACCTGAAATAAATATTGTACTTTATCTTATTGTACCATAACCAAATATCTTATTGATGCAACAGACGTTTAATATTTGTAACATTGACTGAAAGAGTTGCTGCCAATGCTAATTAACTGGTATCAAGTGAACCTGAGTCATAGACACAAGATATGTGTCTATGTATGAAAGTGAATACATTAAAACTAGACAACCACATTACTACCGGAAATGTAATCATTCGATCAATATAGTGGCTACCTGTGTATTTCTGGAGGTATACAGGTGGTCTGGCGGTGGGTCTGTGTCTGACCTTTCCAGGACTTCCTGTCTGGCTGACCTATAGAGACACATCGATCTGACCTGCAGACCTCAATGGCTTGGCCTCAGCTGTCCTGCCTGCTGGGATACACATGAGCTCTCTGTGTGTGTGTGTGTGTGTGTGTGTGTGTGTGTGTGTGCGGGTGCGGGATTCCATGAATGTCCATGCAAGCTTTGTCATTTCAATGGCCATTAATATGACTTTGTGTATTGTAGCTTAGTATTTTTGGGTCCATTTGTGCTGTGCTTCTTTAGAAATGAGCATGTGTATGTGCTTTTCAGGTGTGTGTGTGTGTGTGTGTGTGTGTGTGCGTGTGCGTGTGCGTGTGTGTACAGTACGTGTAGCTGAAAGGTGACCTAAGCTAGTCAAATGCAGTGCAGGATGTCTAAACTTCTGGAGGTCGTCACCCAATGTGCTAGCACCACATTCCTCCTGATGAAGCCTTCCTAATGAGTCAACATCCAGAGTATATACTGTTATCTGAAGAAGTCAGACAGACACTATGTAACTGAGCTTTATGCCTAGTTTACCCTGAATTTCTTTCAACAGCGGGAGAAATATTTGGATATTGGTGCAGTGCAGTCCAATATATTGTATTTGGGTTGTTTCAAATACCAGATGCTTGATTGAAATAAATAAAGCATTTTGTATCATGTTTTGTGACTAGAATATATAGATAATTAAACACAAATTCAGTATCTACCTGTTCCTTTATACAAATCAAATCTCTGATAAAAGTGTCTTGTAAATGACATTACTGTAGTAACAAATTAAATCAAACTATATATATATATATATATATATATATATATATATATATGACTTGATAGGTTAGTATGTTTAGTTTAATTGGAAGTAAACACATGCATACCCAACTGCCACTTGTGTACAATACTTGTTTTATTGCCACAACTGGACTATATTTACTACTATATAAATAAAAAACATCCCAGTTTTGCCTCTATTTATATTACTCAAACAGTTCAGCCTACTTTCCAATAAAGAAATCCTTTTAAGTTACAGTTTTAAGGAGCTAGAGACATTCCTGAAAACGGTAACAGCAGAAGCAGCAGATGGCAAGTCATTTTACTTGCTTGGCCCACCAGACTGTATCAGCACTTCTAAATAAATTAAGCATCACCTTTGATCTATATGTTGTTTGCTGTTACTGCATGGATCTAAAAGTAATCATTGTGACTTTGATTTAAATGCTGGGTGCAAATAATGAAATCTGGCATGTTTTTACAGTAATTTCTCACTACATAGACAAGTAATAAGTATGTTTATTTATATAGCGCTTTTCACAGATATAGAATCACAAAGTGCTTTACATTAAAATACCAACATGGTAGGTATAAAACAAAAATAAAAACACAGCAACCAAAAGTGGAGATAACACAAAAAAGTTATAAAATACAATAAAAATAATATAAATATCTAAATTACAATATAAAATAATGTAACAATTCTTTAAAAGCTAACCAAAATCCAGTCTGAATAAAAATGTTTGTAAATGTTTGATAAAAATGTCAGTAGTGTAGGGAACGAAGTGATAACTAGTAGACAGGTATATATATAACCATTCCATAGTTTGGTTGCAATAGATCGGTAGTCTCGCCAACTCGTGTTTTGATGTGGGTGTGAGGGACATTTTAAAGATTATAGTCTATTGATCTGAGAAGTCTGTTTGGAACTAACAATGCTAATGTCAAATCTGACAGCATGCAAATGATGTTTGTTTCATAATTAACAGTTAATTGTGTGTTCTTGTACTATATATTGGTTTTATACAATTATAATGGCTTATAATGGCTGGAGTGTCTTGAATACTGAATTGATATGTTTAATATTTAGTGTTCAGCTGAGCTGACATTTAGATATTTTTGCCAGGTTTGCTGGACCTTTAATATTCTGCTTTAATAATTATTTTCTCTGCACTAATCTTGAATTGACCTTGGTGCTGAGATATCAACATACCAAAAGTCAAACAGATCAAAACAATATCTTATTTTGTAAATAGTTTAGGTGTAAAATAACAGGGTCAGACAAATTCATGTTTATTAAATTCTACTGTTTCAGGTATAAATGAGAAAATTAAGCATTATGATAGTTTGAGAGGGATTCATTTTTGTTAATACAAAGTTCACAGACAGAGTTACAGTAGAAAATAGTCAACATTCATGCATTAGAGCTCATATCCTTGCAATTGAAGACTATAGCACTAAATAAGGCATAAGCATTTTTTTCTTGCACAAAATACCCAAGATACTAAAAATAAAAGCTACTTAACTAACTGTATGTACAGTTACACCATGTGTCACCAAATGTATGGATTTGTACAAAGTCAAGTGCAAAACCTTTTCAAAGAAACAACTATGGAGTAGTAAACAGGGAAAATCAATATAATTATGGATGAATGGATGGATGGAACAAATTAGCAATAGTGACCAAAATAGCAATCATTAATAGAAAAATAAATTATAATGAATAAATGCATATAAATAAATTAGTGAGAAATATTAATACATTATTAGCAAAATCGTATATACTGCATATTCAATTTGGGAAAAGAAATGACCTGTTACCAAATTATTAAATTACTGTAAAGTTATCCCATCCAATGGTGCAATCTATAGTTATCTCTTATGTTGGAATTAAATTGAGCCTTCATAAGAAATGAAACCCAACATAATGTTGAAGTCCAAGCAAGGACAATATGAAAGTGATATCTTGAGCAAATGAAAAAAGGTTGAAATGAACAGCAAACCACAACAAATTGTAGGAATAGCACCATGTAAAGGTTTAAAGCGTCTAGGGCAGGGCTATTCAATTGGCTGCCCGGGGGACAAATGCGGCCCACCAACTACCCCCATGTTGCCGAGAGCGGATTGCACCCTTGAACACAATACTCTGTTTCAATATACAGTGTTCCATTATACCATAATCAAGTCAATATTTTATGTGTTTAACTGCTCTACAGCCAGGACAACATGACATAGCCCATTTGTAATGTATTAGTCCAGACATAATAATCAGCGTGATTCAATTATTCTGAGTGACGGTGACGGTGTGCCCATAGAGCCCCGTGAGCGTCGGAGAGCGAGACAACGAGAGCATCCTCTAGAGCATCCACCATCCACCACAGTCAAGTCAATGGTGACAGTTTTCTATATGTATATTATAGAATTATAAGTGTTAATTCTTTCTAATCTTTCTGGCATTGAGTCCTTTGCACAAAGAAATGACAGTCCCGCCAAGTTGCATGAAGTGTTCTTTAACTGAAATGACATTTCAGTTTAGTGCACGTAGGTATGGACTTGGCGGTACCAGAACTTGACACTGGCTGATCTTATGTGAATTGGTACACTACTTGTAGTCTTACCAATATATTTCCATCAGTAGCCAAAAGTGGTGTTCGGTACCCAGCCCTAGCGATGTGCAATTATTATTTTCCTTTACCTGCTGACTATAAGTATGCTACAGTGAAGATGTTTTTATCGACACTGATAAAATGTTTTACAATGGAATTTAACTCCTGGTGTTTCTGAATGCAAAAATAAAAACCCACGTAGGTTACTGTGCAATGAGTGTATTTATATGACTAAACAATTACTGTGTTTTTACATGAGCCTAACGCAAAACTAAAAATAAATATTGTTATGCATTTAGTCAATTGTTGTTAATTTTAAATAATGTTATGTAATTGCCTAAATGTGAAATTGCTTTTAAGAGGCTGCTGAATGTGGCCCACCTACACTTTCTCTTTTTAAAATCTGGCCCAATTTAATGTGTAATTGAATAGCCCTGGTCTAGTATATACTGTTACAGTGTTCCTTTCTATTCAAACAAAGAACCTCAATGAAGCACTTGCAGTTACCTTTGTTTAACCTATAGATGGTGCTGTTCGTACAGTTTGAATTCAGTCTTTGATTTCACACAGTGAACCACATTCACGCCAATGATCAGGACTCGTCCTCTGTTTTGATGATGTGGAACAGTGTGACGTTGAACAGCACCTGGTGACCATTGTTCCAACCGTAGAGGGCTCGGTCTCGGGAGTTGTAGTCCAGCATGGACATGTGGAAGTACTGGTTGTGAAACGGTATGTCCGTGTACTCGTACGTCGACGTCTTGGTGGAGTAGGCGTAGTACACCTTGGCGCCGGTCAGGTGGGAGTTAGTGATGTACAGCGTTCCGCAGATCATGAAGGATTCCCCGGCGTTCCTCTTGGAGTACTCCGTGTTCCACGTGTAGAGGATCTGGAGCGTGTCCGGGTTCAGCCGGCTGATGACGATGTTCCCTGCGTTCTGATTGGTGGCATAGACTGCCCACAGGCCCAACTCGTCCGCCATGAGATCTATGTCGGAGAAGCCGCCCCAGGTGTAGGGGTAAACGTTATGGAAACCGGCGGACTCCAGGGCTCTCTGGGTGACCACGCGGCCCGTCTCAAAGCTGTACCGCACCATGATGTTGCTCTGCATCTTGTTGTAGTACAGGGAGCCGTTGTACACCACGTGATTGGTCCCGGCCCATTTGAAAGGAAGGTTGTAGGTACGAGACTCCACGCCTGCCACAAAATCATCGAGGGATTTATATTCTTTCACTATCTTGTTGTTGGTGTAGCTGTCCATGTACCAAACCTAGGAAAGACAAGCAGCAACACTTAGCCTACTTGACACTGTGTGTTATGACCTTATGACTGTACTACAACCCAACTGTAAGGAAAGAGCCATCTACAGGTTGAATTGTGGTAGTGCACATTGAGGGCACTTGCTATACATTCACATGATTTGAGCCAATTGCATACAGTAAAGTGTTGCTATAACATGGGTTTCACCTGCAGATGGTGCTCTTCCTAATGTTTGATTTTAGTGTTTACTGTAGATAAAGTTTAGTCAATACGACTAGTTTATTATGTTTTATTTCAGTTATTATACTGAAAGCAAGTTTGCGTGGGGGTTGATATCCAACAACACATTGCCTTTGAACAGAAAAGGAGCATAATGTACTGTACTGTAGGTGAATTATTGAACCAGCCACAGCTTTTTCAAAGGATGGGTCAGGTACACACAACTCACCCTGTTGTTTTTTGGAGACGCCTGGGAGTCCGTCATCCAAGCACCGAATCTGGTCCCTGATGTTTTCACTGTCAGAGGTCCAGTGATCTTCATCAGCTTTCCACATGCTGGGAACACATCACACAGTCTGGTGGTCACATAGTGTTCACTCACGGCAGGGTACTACATGTGGCATGTGGCATGGCAACTGGAGTGAACCACACACCATTGGCTGGAACACTGTCGATTGGGGAAGTTTTCAATAATATCAAATGTCAGCAAAGTTGGATGGTTCTTTGTGACCATCTGGATAGGGCTAAAATCAAACTTTAAACGATTTCCATTGATGAGACAGACACATAGACAGTTCAATAATCCCCAACACTGCAACAACGTATACCTATCCACCATCTGTACTACACTTTATGCTGTTAGCAAGATTCCAAAGAGTTGCAGCTGTTTGCACAGCCATAGGCCTACACTAAAAATACAGTTGACTTGGAACTCTAATGAACATCCCACTTTTCTTGTCCTGTAGCAATGGACAATAAGATAAGATCTTGTACAGGTGCTTTTAATGTTCTTATTCCAAGAGACCTTAAGTGTGATGGACTACATTCCTGTTGAAATTTTTTTTATAAAGCCAACATTCAACGGAAATAACCTCATCCCTTTCCCAGGCAGCAACATTTGCAATATGTACAGACTGGTCAAATCAATACAATTCCATTTGCAAATAGCATTACACAAATGTACAGTATGCACTTAGCACACAGTTGTTGTCGTAAGGTACAGTTGTTGTTTTAGCGGACAGAGCAGACCGAGAGAGCCATATTTACATGTGTGAGTTTCTAAACCTCAGAGGTGGAGGTTAACTTTGTCTGACCCTGCCTACACACAATTGGCTGGTGAATAACATTATTTCCTATGAATCTGTCAACACCAATCCCATCATACAATACAGTACACTAAGTGTCCGCATTATTCGGTACAGCAGTACACCTGCTCACTAATGCAAACATATAATCAGCTAACCATGTGATACCGTAACAACTCATTAAAGCATGCAGCCATGGTCAAGTTGGTCAGTTGTTCAGACCAAAGGTACCTAATAAAGTGGACTCTAATTGTAGGCTATACCATTCAAAAACTGTGTTGGATATACAGCCTAGTAGTACACAATATACTATATAGTTTATAATAATACATTACAGAATTCATGTATTCACTAACTGGCTGCAATAAAAACCCCAAGATGTTAGTGGCTACCTTGGTAACTAGACTAAGATCCCTGGGGTGGGACTTACTGAGCTTGCTCATGCAGTTGCGTAGCCGGTTCTCCAGGCTGAGGACTCTCTGCTGGAGTTCCTCATAGTCGTAGGCACCCATCTCTTCCTGGATGCCCATTAGCACGGCAGACAGGTTCCTGATCTCCTCTTTGAACTGGGAGATCAGCCGGGCGTCGGCCTTGTACTGCTCCAGGACCGGGATGAGAGGCTGCAAGGACTCCATCTTGCCCTTCAGCTCCTAGAAAAGCACAATGGCAACTTCTCAGGAGAAGATCCCAATGTGTTCTTAACATAGTGGGTCGCACTGTGAAGGAGCAAACCAAGCCATATGCCTCTCATTACCAGATGCATCCACCTTTTACCTATGCAGCTATATAGTCTGTGATGTAATGCATGTGTCCTATAACTGTATGGATTACAACATACTGTATACATCCATTCTTAAACGAATATTTCAAATGATAAATAGTTCACTTATTATTCACGCCTCACAGCCTTGAATGCTGAAAGAAAAAAAGGTTATATGGTTTCCCATCCCTTCACGGAAAATACTGTATAGCTGTAACTTTTTCCTGATACAATGGGCTTGATAGAGGATTCATAAATTCACCTTTTCCTTTATAATTGGATACTCTTTCATTTGATCCAATATCAACCCATTGTATCACTGTTTTGTCTTTTCACACACGAGAGCAAAACTGACAACAATTAATTTTGTGGCACTCTTGAAAATGACTAAATTATTGGAGTGCAGAATGTCATTTGCAAAATACTGCTTGGAGAATCAAATCTGCTGTCTGAGCAGGGCTCAAATCATAACCAGTTCTTTAGGCATTTCTCTATGAAATAATGGCCATTTAAAGGAAAAGTGTGTTCATGTATTGGCCAGATATACTGTAGGGCATGGGCACATACTGTATCGGTGCATGTACTGTATGACATTGCTCGTTTTGATGCCCTTAAACAAGGTACATTATTCCATGGCAATTGAAACAGTACTTCTTGTATAATCATCTAAATTCCTACCATTTTAATTGCATTCAAGTGGTGACTGTTTCATGGAGAGGCAGAATTACTTCAAGTATTCCTCGTTTCATAACATTTTGCATAACATCATTATTTTATAACGTTATGACATTTATCACTGTGTGTCATAGCAACCACGGTCCCACAGTACAGAAAATACTTCATGAGCTGTTGTGAACCCTTATAAATCAGAATTCTGTGAGAGTCTTACATTGCTACAGCTATTTATCGATTCACTCTCTTTTCATGCAACACGCTACGTAATATTTCTCAGAGTCATCAAACAAATGTATACCTGGAAGTTTTTGTTCGCAAATGTCTTTCTGTCCAACTCGATCTGTCTGAACTTTGACCTCAGAGCTTTGATTTGGCTCTCCATCTTCATGATGTACTGAAAGTCTCTCTGTGTCCGCAGGTTGAGAACTTCGATGGATTGCGACATATTTTGCACCTTTTGAAAAGAATAACACAGCACAGGGTTGATTTTTTCCATTTGCTGCAAGATTAAAATGCGATGAGGCTTCACTGGTCTGCCATGTTCAATCATCTTAAGGAGCCGATCAGCTTTTTGACCTCCAATGCTGTTGACTTTTAACTGCAATGGTAATGAATATGTGAAGAGAGGATGATTTATCTGCTTATCAAAACATATCTGGATTTATCACAATATACTCCACATAGTAATACTGTTATCAGTCAGTATTTTCAAAATCAAAACAAAATATGAGATAATAGAATATAATAATAGAGAGAATATAAATAGAATATAAATATGTCAGCTTTGAGTGCTCTCTCTCTCTCTCTCTCTCTCTCTCTCTCTCTCTCTCTCTCTCTCTCTCTCTCTCTCTCTCTATTGCAGACAGCATCTTGGCTGCGTATATCTATGATGAGAGGCCATACACACACAATGTACTTTTGTGATTCAGGAAATCCAAGATGGCCTCTGAGGCCCTGAGGCACCTTGGAACATCAGTGTCAAAGACCCCAGTGGATGACAGAGTGGCCTGTGGCATACACAGATGTTGGTAGAGCTCTCTTTCACATACTTTTAAATATTAATACATTTCACTTTGCAAATTATTTATCATTTATCGTGATATGACAAATTGCTGTGAAAAGAAGATTTTTGTTCACTTTCAACAATTATTCAGTGGTCGACAAAGCCGGGGTCAGGGATACTGGAATACTGCAATAAGTTCATAATTGAACTGCCATTACAGGTAGTTATGCTACTGTATGCTCAACAAGATGGTGGACGATGATGGCCATCTCAAGAAAAGACTAGACTCCCTGCAGAATTGTACTGCCTCTACGGATCCATTCAGATGAGGCAGGTGTAAGATAGGGTTATGGATCTCTGAGGATAAAGCCACAAGGACACGTGGATAGTGGCAGATATTCCCATGATGTGTGTGTGAGTTTGTGTCCGTGAGCGTGTGTATATATAGGCACATGTGTGAGCATATTTCAGCATTACACACACACACACGCTAACCTTCTCCAGGAGCTGCCGTAGCTGCCTGCCTTTAGCATCTCTGGAGCACAGGTTCTGTTCGGGTGCCACCACCGTACAGATGCAGCGTCCATCTGCATCCTGAGCAGAGCTGTATACCTGCCAGCCTTCCTTTGGTTGGATGGTCTGCCGCATAGCCACACACACACACACACACACAAAAAAGAAACCCACAAATATAGGTCTACAGTATGTACTTAGAATTGGTTATTACACAGTAGCTCCAGGCCAATGAACACTTATTTTGTGTGCAATTCTTTTTGCTGCATAAATGAAGTAACGCACATCATAAAAAATATTGAATTATATACAGAAAATAAATTAGTATAGATAATTAACAACAAGATGTAAGATATTTACAAAGGCTGTTGTGCTACCAGTTAAATAAAGATAGAACTATCCCAGCAAACAGATGTGTTTTCTCCTCATGGACCAGTCTTTCTGCCGATTGCCCCCAAAGCACAGCCGCCAAGAAATACCACCCAATTCCGCCTGGGCTTTAGAAGAACAAAGTGCCTTTGCTGTAAGATTTTCCCATGTTCGCAATATAATGGTTTCCCATGAATTTCCTGCCCAACAAAAAAAATACTATTTTCTGGTTTTGATACAGAACGTAGTGCTGAAAATCATCTGCTTTTCAACATTTGGCTTTGTGGTGCATTACCACTGACATAATAATTTAGCATTAGGCTTTAAGAACCATATAACAATATAGATACATATTACAATTTAGTCCATAAGTTACATCCCTGTACACACCGAGAGTTTTGTTCCAAACCTTATATAGAATGTCTTACGGTAGCATTCTAAATTTTGAGAAATGCTCACAAATATTGACATGTACTGTATCTGGTAAAAGCTTCTAGTCTTCTCAGCACGTTAAACTTTTGTTTGATCACTGTTTTATATTCTGTACAATCAGTGTAAATGTTGAGAGTTGCAGTACCCGACAACCAGTTGCGCTGGTTTGTGTCTATACAGTAAAGCCGAATATGCTTTCCTTATCTCATCCATCCATACATCCCTTTCTTCCTGAACAGTTTAAAGAAGCTGCGGAATCATAAAAGAGCAGGTCTTCTCTGAGAAGGCAGACATCACGCTGTGTAGAAAGTACAGGCATTGAATCACTACTTTTTTGTACTCACTTAGAAAACTTTTTCATATTTAGCTTCAGAATATATCACTTTTGTACCTGCACTTTCACAAAGAAATTGCTGTTCGGGACATTGTTTTGGCATGATGTGAAGCTGGCAGTCTTTGGATATTTCTTACACTAAATCTCATGTGCAATTCCCAGCTCTTCTCCTTTAATTATGACCTTATCTTGAATCCACAAAAGATCTCCTCCATTTCTTTACATGGTATTGTATGTTGGTGATCTATGAACTATGATCATTTTTTGTTGATATTGTTTATATTTGAATCATGTGGGTTCATTCTTTTCAAGTTGAATTTCAAGTTAACTTTATTGTCCCACAAATTGGTCTTGCATTCAGCTTCACATAAACACCAATGACATCCCAAATTACTAATTAAGTTAATTCAGGAAGGTAAATTCATTCAAAATCAAGAGTAAAATGATTCTTGGTTAAAATGGTTATTTCAAAGGCGGACCCAGAGATCTACCATTACGCAAGACAATTGCAGTATGATTACAATAAACACAGTGTCTTATATACATGGTGTATTTTTGTCCTACACACTTTAGACCGGGGAGTACATTGTCCTGGCAGTGCAATATAACATTGGACCTGCCTTTAAGACATATCTAAATGCTTGGCATGACTCCCCTCTGAAATCCTACTGTCCAATTTAACCAGCCTGCAAAGTTTGTTCTTATTGGACAGATTTATAGAGCCAATATTATCTAGAGATGTCCTGTTTTTCTTTTCCCCTTGGAAACACACATTTTTTTCTTGTTATTGTATTGAAATATGTAATTATGGGAACCTTAAACTAATTACTCCATGGGTAAAGATAGCATAATGCATTAAGTCATATATTATCATATCATATCATATTGCGTATCATACTGTGTATGTATAAAACTTTGTATTGTATCATATTGATTTGTATCATTTTACATCACATCATATTTCATTGCATTTTACCTTACTGCATCAAATTGTCTTTTGTATTGCGTTTCATATTGTGTTTTGTTATGTGTCATGCATGGCTTTATTGCATCATACAGGAGAACTAATGCTGTGACGACACAAGGGACATTTTTGAAACTGTAATTGAGACACATACATTTTGGGGACATGATTGGGGATCTGCCTCTCTCTGATGGAGGCATTTCAAAAAGAAAGAAAGAAAAAGCTAATCTCCTCAGAACCATCTCTGTTCCCGGCCTCTTGAGTGAGTGACATGCATCCTGTCTCCTCGCCTGACATTCTCCTCTCATCTGTAGCTCGGCCAAGCCAGACGCTCTCCGGCAGGGCTTTCAGCGAGGGTCTGATGGTGAGGAATGGGGAATGGTGCTCATTACATTGTTCAGACAGCTGGACTGGCTTTTGTTTCCCAACGCCCGTTGAGACTCTGACTCTGTCCTCAGTTCAAATGGCTTTCACTTCTTTTATCGTTTTAATGAAGGCGAGGGGGTCGGCCTACAGGATATTTCATGAGGGCACTGAGTCAAAATGGAGAAGTTGGCAGTGGGGTGTGGGCCCTAAAAGTGACCAATGTTATTCTCAGAGTGGTTTTATAATCTGCAAGCTGCTCTTATTAAATGGCTCTGATAATAAATCATAAAATATTCATGTTAACAATGCTTCGATTGACAATTGTCTAAGGTCATTTATTTTATCTTAATTTTATATTATTAAGAGTGGATTAAATACACAGTATAGGCTACAACAAGAAACGTTCAATAATTGAATGTGTTCAATGTTGAAGGCTATAAAATGTATGTATGTATGTATGTATGAGAAAATGCCTGAAGACATATGACTTTGCAACGGTTTCATAATGATTGACCCCACCATTTAAAAGTGACCATACATTATTGGCAATCGTCCAGGATACTACCAATATTATGCGGTTGATGTGAGCAGTATATGAGAAAGGAGAGTATCTACAGTAGCCTATACTGTATGTCGAGTAAGCCTGTAAATCCATACACAATTCCATTCCAATAATCTTAGACACAAATTGTTGTTACATCTTAAATGTTGCATTATAAATACTAGATAAGATAAAGAATAAAGAAAGAATGAATATAGAATGTGAATAAATTGACTTACACTTCAGAGGTTTTAATCATTCACCAACCAGCCTGAAATTAGTCTAAAATGATATTAAGAACACCAATCTGTCATCTGATAAACTTCAAAAAACGTTGTTTACAACGCAAAGCATCATATAGTCCATGCAGTCTATGCCTTCTGTCACGCCACTGGCAAAATGAGGTGCCCTTGGGGCTTTAGAATAAACAAAGGCAGCTATAGAAACTCACCGCTGACGGGCAGTATCCAAACAGCATCAGGAACAATACAGGGTTCAGCACCACGGACAGAGACGGCATTCTGATTGTAAACAGTTTTCAGCCCACCGATGTGTTTTACGCACGCTGCTGCCTGCGGGCTCTCGACACTGTGCGACGGCGTAATCCCCTGCTTTCACACACTGAAGACGAAAAGGCGAGCGATGGTAGATCCGTGCTCATCCCGGCTACGTGCGCGCATGCCATGTGGGCAACACCGGGAGGCACACCGCCCGCGACTATGACTGCTGCGAGGGAAAAAGTTTGTAGCGGAGGTGAATGTTTCTGACGCTGCTGCGGCCACGCGCGCGGGCACGCGCACACCGACCAGGGGCACCGATCTTCACGGATGTGACATCACTCGGGTTATGTCTCTCGTGTCCTTAATGAATCCGTTTCGTTTGAGAAGGAAGCCGCTGCCAGCGGTGACACTTCCACAGCTGGCGGTGTTTCAGTGTCGTTCAGGATGTTCAGGTGCTTGTGTCTCGGGTGTGTGTGTGTGTGTGTGTGGATGTAAGGCCTGAAAGAGAATGATTAAGTGCAGAGGTTGATTTATTTTTGAAGGCCACGCGTTTATGAAGTAGATTTGAACAATATGACATTGTTGTTGCTAAAACACCTCGGGTTGGACACAAGTCACATCTTATTTACTGCACTGGAATTAGGTTGTCCAATAGAGCACTGCTGTTAAAGTCATGCATTGACTGCAGGAGCCACCTGCATGCTATATCTGCTATTTATTCTAATCATACAAACGTGTGCAGTCCTTATACACAAGACTGTACTCCTCATACCAGTCCAATTGTTTCTAACACTTAACCTATAGGCTTCTTAAATGGGTTTCCTAAGGTCAAGCAAGAGAGCAAAATAGAGTCAGCCTTCCACAATACTCACCTTAGTATTACGTGGAGGGAAACGTAGGTGCCAGATATTATTATCCTCATTTACATGTGGTCAGATGTTCTCTCACCTGAGGGTCCTTCTTCTGTCTTCTCTGAGTCTGGGCTCTCATATAACAGGGTATATGTGTCAAGTTGGAGGGACAAGAGGCAGAGGAGCAAGCACAGAGAGGAGAGTGCACAGGCATCTCCTAGAGCAGGAGGGCACGAAGGGTTGGGCTTTTGCAATGCGTCCATGGAGACCAGGAATGCTTTGGCCCAACCAGGGGACAGGTAGGAGGGGGTTTGTGTCATTCCCCACCTGCATAACTAAGGAGATGCTTTTTGGTTTGGGAGATTCTCTCCGCTCCCCCCGTCTCATCTGGACATATAAACTGAAAGACATCAAATCTGTGAGTTAATGGGAATGTCCACAATACAGCACATTAATTTGTGTTTCAAAGAATTTGGTTTGAGATTAATTATATTGTGAAAAAAATTATTATCTTGAAGAGAATCAAATAAATCACTTAACCGTAGCTGATAATGGCTTTAAAGGACCCATTCTAGTGGTTTTTGGAATTAGCAATGATGTGTCATGGAGAAGTAGTAAGCCTTTCAAAGTGGACTGTTAGCTTCCTGGTTTGTATTGGATAAAAAATGGAGAGAGGTGGGTAAATGAGAGAAATGTTCAGGTGAATGAGAGATATGTTGCATTTGTTGCGTAGATTACTGCACACAGTTTGTTTGGTAACGCCCCTATGAGGATATGGTCAGCTACGTAGTATCAGCAAAATATGCAAGGCAAGAAACTGATGTTGATCGCCAGTACACAAACCGTAAGTAAAAGT
>JAODLL010024116.1:0-24409 GCA_026546735.1 Forbesichthys agassizii
TGTGTGTGTGTGTGTGTGTGTGTGTGTGTGTGTGTGTGTGTGTGTGTGTGTGTGTGTGTGTGTGTGTGTGTGTGAACTACAACTCCAGTTCCTTGTCAATGACTCGTTGTCGCACACTCTCTGGCAGAGACCCCCTTGAGTCGCGGCGCAGGCAATAAAGATTGTGTCACTCTGTGTACCAACACTTGTCTGAGCCTATCAAGGTCCTCCTTCCCTGGGGGGCCAGAGAGAGATGAAATACTCGGGGAGAAACCGAAACAGTCTTTCCTCTGTGTCCACTTGTTCAGTACAGTGACGTCCTCTCGAACGACGGACCCCTTTAAGCCCTGCAAATCACTCGCCATTCGGTATAATGCTCATGAAGTTGCCAAGAGATTTTTAGTGCCGATTATTAAGGATTAGGATTCCTAAAGCATGTGTCTGTTTTTCAGCAGATGAATGAATTAACTGTATTTGCAGACTAATTAATGAGTTGCAATGGCGCTTGCTCATAATGTAGATTTTACTATTCACAGTGTTACTGTGAAATGTGCCTCAGCTAAACCCTACAGGGAACTGGAGACGAATCGATCAGTGGATAAAGGAGCCGGCGTGTAATTTAACATTTTACCGGAATGCCTGAATTCTTGTGGCTAGGATCCTTTTTTTTTTTTGGATGCTTCACAAAATGTTTGAGTGTTAATCCACACATCTTTTAAATTGAGGTTATTAAGAATATACTGTTATAATTGGATGCAATTATGATGACAAGACTTGGATACACACACACTAAACACTCAATCAAAATGTGAGTGTAATTAAGGTAATATTCTGTACGATTGAGACTTTGTTGGCATGTAAAGATCATGTAAAGCATATCCAGAGATTTTCTTGGAAATACTTTATATATATTAGAAATCCATTCTTTTAAACATGTGAAAACACTGTTAACTATGTAGTATTGTAGAGTTAGAACGTTAAACCTGTATTTCATAATTTCTCTGTTGAGGATTTTTGGGAGTGCCATAAACGGGGGACTGTATACGAAGATGGTCCTCAAATTTGCTTACACCTCCCCGTAACACCACAAGGATATAAAAGCGTAGAGAGCGTTCAAATCAGATCAGTATTTATCCTGCTCCAATGCAAGTTATTAGCCTACTAAATTTACTGTCCTTCAACAGCCTACAATTCTATAGCTGAATCACTTACTGTCCTTTAACACCCTACAGTCTGATAGCTATATTCCTTCATTGCAGGAATAAGCACACAATGCGGTTGAGAGTCAAATGTGTATTATTTGAAAGCTATTGGTTTATTGGGTGATTTCTGCCCACGAGAGCACACACAGCCACTTATTATAACCAATCTATAAGTTTTTACCAGTACACATCTATTTAAAGTGAAAACACAACTCATAAATTGCACGTCTACATTTTCCAGTCAATGTTCGGCTGAGGATAACTTATTGGCTCAACACCACGTATGGAGTTTACCGTAGAACACGCAATGGGTGTGGTTACAGCGCCTTCTGCTGACACACCCCCAACGCTTGAGAACAGATAATGCTGTTTATATTTTCACTCTTGAAGCGTAATTTTATAAACTTGACTTTTTATTTTTTTATATTTTGGTTAATATTACCTTTTTCTGTGGTGTGACACTCAAAACACAAATGTATGTCAGCTTTACACAATCTGTAAAGCTGCTGTGTAGAGTTGCAGTGAGATAGCAGAGCTACAATCAATCCAGGTTCTCCTCCTCTGCCCCTTTCTAATCAATTACTAGTTACTTATTACTCCTTCAAAAAGTAATAATCTTACTTATTACTGGGTTTTAAAAGTGATTAGTTACATTACTAGTTACATTACTATATTACTTTCACAATCACTACACTGCCTCGCTCCTTCTGAAAAGTGACAACCTGCGTAGCCAGCTCATTTTAGATTGTAATCCTCTTTATTGGAACAATAATAACCTCAGGGGTCAACAATCAGCCAAAGAGAAAACATTGCAGCCTCTCAACCCAGATGATTGACAGGTTGGTTCAATTAGCCTACCCTAAGTTAGCTAAGACCAGAAATCTCGTTCTTGTAGCGCAGCATTACTTAGTTACTTAGATTAGTAATTGTAATAATATTACTGTTTTGGAAATGGTAATTAATTACACTACTATTTACTAAAAAAATGAATACTTTTACAATAACTAGTTACTAGTATCTAGTTATTGCCCATCACTGCTCTGCAGCCCATTGGTCTGCCGATGCGATGCCCATTGGCAAACCTGTTGTAGCTGTGTGTGTGCGCATTCATGTAATTGACAGGCAACATACCAATCAGGGAAAAAGAGGCCCTAATTGGTCAGAATCGACCAGAGCAGGGACGCCCACAGAGCATTTCACTCTCTTATAGCTGACAGATATCTGACATTTCTAACAAATCATGTACTCAGTGTATAGGTATTCAATCCTACCTACAACAGCTTTAAGTAAGCGTGTGTATTTAGTGAAGTACATGGCAGGTTGATCAAACGTAAGCAATAAGCAGCTTACCTGTGAAGGAAAGCTTTAGTCTTGTCAACAAGGTGAAGCGCTCTTTTGACACTGTATAAAATAGAGCACTTTGATCGTAATGGCTCTTGATATTGAGGTGTTCAAATGTGGACGTTTGAATGAAATGCTGCATTAAATTAATACAAATCTTTGTTTCAAGAGAAGAAAAGGTTGTACAGAGGACACAAACTAATCACATTATAGCTTTTTCTTTTTTTGACAGTTTATAAAATGTATAGGCTACAGCCTATCAACTTGGTCATGCAAATATATCTGCACTATAATAAGAAATGTGATTTTATAAGGGTATGGTATAAATAAATGCTCTCCAGAATATACAGTACAGTATACTTTGTAGTATATGTAGTGTAATTGTTCCTGTGTTTTTTCAAGTATCAAGAATAATATTGTAGTATACTTTACTATGATGTATTTATGTTGGCTGTGAGCTAGACAATTTATACTTACTGTTTTCATACATGCATTTTCTGAAAGTGCTATATTGAAATGCTGCTGGACATGCCAATTTTTTACTTGATAACATTTATTTTTGTACTGTATTTCAAACAAGCACAATGTACCAAAGAGTGAAAGTAAAATGGCTGTGACATGGAAGTTTGCCGTGGCAGTCCCAGTGTTGTACTTGCTGGGGCTTCATTAATATGAGAAGCAGCGCACTAGAGACTGTATTCCTGCTAGACCTTTTTGTTGTTGTTTGTTTACAGCTGAAGCGGAGCGTTTTTAGAGAGACTGGGTGAATCTGTCACTCGGCTATTTCCATTGTGTAAGGTCTTGAATAACTGAGTTCTCAGGGGGAGAAAAAAAAAAACTGCAGCAGATTTGTCCAGAAGTACGAACCGTTCATTGCGGGCATACAAATATTAGACTTAGTAGTCCGTATAGGGATGCTAAGATTCACCGATTCGCATTGGTGCACCTGGGAAAAAACAGTTCAGTGTGATTGTCCGATTACTAAAGTGTGCACTGGATACAATTTTGGATTAACTCATGATTAGTATATAATCAGTAGCCCTGTGCTTTTATTATATAGACATGCAACCAATCGTTTTATATTTGGATTCCTCGACAGTTTCACCCTTTATTCTCTACTGTTGTCAGATGAAGATTACAAGTCTCTTGGCCAAATGTAGAGCAAGCTGGACCGGGATTCTGGGCGAGGCAAGCCTTTTTTACACAGCGTTTTCAATACAGGAATATTGCTCCTTCATTCGGCCTGGTTGTTAAAGTCGTGTCAAATCGCACTGCATCGCAGAAGCAATTAATCAAATTGTAACGCATTAGTACGTGCTTCATGTGAAGGTTCATGGTAATGCATCAGATTGTTGGTAATGCATGTGAGATGTATATTGGATTGCCTCAGTGATGGAGATGCACAGCCCAGCAGGCAGATGATAATGAATGTTACTGAAACACAGGCAAAGCGCTTAGTAGCTATCTTGCTTGACGCAGAGATCGTTATGTTATTCTGTGGCTAATTGTGCTTATTCCGTAAAGGTTTTTCAACATATGCCTCTGTGGAAAAACAAAAATGATCTCTGAGGAAAGAAGGCCCCTTTGTGATTTCAAAAGTCTATTACAAATGTTTAATGGAAAATAAATGTTCCCATTTGTGCGTCTTGTAATTTGAACATTTAATAAATTGTGTCATGTACGCTGACTGCAGCTTCTAAGAATTTCTCTAATTTGTATTTTTGAAAATACTTGTTAATACTAATTGCTGATTGAATGGGTCTTGCTTTATGATAGAGGTACAGTTAAAGCCTTAAAGTGGACGAAATATGTCTTGTGAACATTTGACAGTTACATACTTTATTGCAGTTTGGTTTGTAACAAAAATGGCATATTTACAATCTCATTGTGTGTTGTAGATTTCATATGTGTACCTTGCTGCATATTGCAGCGAGTAGTTAACGCTGTCTTTTTATAACCTTGTGGGCAGCCTGCCTGGAAACTAAATGACTCTTTTGTTGCAATCAACTGTTACAGATGCATAAAGACAGTGATTCCAACCTCGCGTTTAAAACCCAGTCCCAGGGGCACCTTGTAGTGGAGTGCTACAGCTGGCCGGACGACCCGACACCACCATCATACCCCCAGCTGAAAGTGAAACCGAATGTGCAAGGGCCCGTGTTTGATAAGGCGTACCTCTGTGGCCTGTTTGGCCCAGTGCCCCCGGGGGCTTTAGACAGGAAAGCCCAGAACCACAGTTGATCCTCGATAGTTTGTTTTTGGCGGGAAGTGCATTAACGGCATTGTTTCCCCCTTTCCCGCACTTTTCCCGCTCTCAACCGCTCTCGGGCGTTTTATCAGTGTTTTAGCCTTTGAAACAAACCCAGAGGCAGACGAACACTGCACATTATTAAAATAGACGCAGCCCTAAGGATGTTTGCCTCCCAGGAGAATGTGTTCTGATATGGGTATCTCCTCTTTTCAGAGCCAGCCTCACAGCCACATGGATAAACAGAATGGGTTTTAATGTATCACTTGTCTTTAAACAGAAAGCTAACTGGACCACATTTTGGATTTTTTTTTTAACAGTTTGTTAAGAACTTTGAAATATTTCTTAAATCCCTTGTGGACAGATGTTGACTTTTATGGTGGAATGATTTGTTGAAATTTAATTTAATTTGGAGGGAGGAGAAAATAGATTTTCACTAATCGATTTCACTGAGTGATTGCTGATAAGTCTCTGGGCAAACACACTTCACTTTGTGTAATCTGGGTAATTGTAGTGTTCTAAAATCTAAAATGAAGTCAAATTTGCACATCAAATCACTTTTATTTATGTGAAAGCTTTGCATAATACTGCTTGTATAATACTGCCAGAAACAAAGACAAATAATCCACTTCAACCAGAGGTTGAACTGAAAATGTGTGGTTTTAAAGACTGTTATTATTTGTATAAATTTATGAAAAGCAATTGCTAACTGCAGAAAGCTTATACTTTATTTCATAGTTTTCATACAAACTGTCCTAAGTTTGTATAAATCACACATCTGGTATTCAGATGACTCCCCAACGCCAACTCATTGGCCTATTTGAATGCAGAAGGCTCTTCAAAGCAGTCCTCCGCATTCCCTTTCGCTTGTCGAGTTTGTGGACATTCCACCAGGGATAATTGTTTAACTCTCATACGGCTCTACGTTCCAATAAATTGCTTTCGTACTGAGGAGAGAGTGGTCTGACTGAAACTTGTCTTTGGTGTTCAGGACTTTAAGCAGGACTCTTCAGGGGTTGACAGTTGATAAACCCATGAAGGTTGAACCATGCAAACTGCGTGGAAATGGAAGCTGAGGTCAGGTCTCCAGCCAGTGCGACATGGACATCTGGAAGGGCGTTGCCAGCTTATTCATCATTGCCGTGACAATCAGTTACCACACGCACACACACACGCACACACACACACACACCTCAGAAACAGCAAATATTGTAAATACAATAATGGAGACATTCTGTACTGTGTGGACTGAAGATTCGTGGATGGATATACAGAGACCCAAAATCAACAGATGAATAGTACATTGAGCACCACAAGTAAATCTCAAATATTTATTGCTTTTGACTGTTTTGACTTATGGCAGTTGACAACGTGCCGATATTGTTGATGACAAACACATTTAGTCATATTACATAAACTGTATGCATACATGTTTTAAGTGCACAGATGCTACTGTATGTTAGATTACACTGGATACATCCTATAATAATAATAATAATAATAATTCAATCAAAATTGTCAATTGCCGTGGTTCATGGAGAGGCTAAACATATGGCAAAATAGTTCCAGGAAGTGCTTGGTGGGCAATTTGAATATATATATATATATATATATATATATATATATAAACAGACATAACTAAATTTTTTAGGTAATTAGTGGTCAATAAATGGACCTATTTACATTTCAAATTGAATTTATTGGGTACTTTTAGTATTTAGGCTAACTTCTGCCAAACCTTTTTTTCAACAGACCCATAGTAAATACATACATTAATACATAAAAGTCTTGCATTAAACGTCAAAAAAATGGAACATGGTTATAAAGCAAAAGGGAGCCATTTATAGCAACAACATGTCACTGTTAATGTTTTTCTTTGCTTCCTTACCCGCAAGACAGTCAACTCTCTCACCGCCCAACATAGTAATACATTTAAAGCCAGATCACTTAGAAATGACTTTACAACAGTGCCTGTATTCATCAAAGTTTACTGAAATAGAATTTATGCGCAGATTTAGAAAATACCTGCAAAGCTTAAGCGAACATGGTGAGATTGAAGACATGTCTGGCTAAATATTCGTATTGAATAGCAGAAGCATGCTGATGAAGTTCATACCAGTGCGTGTCATTTATAATGTCGACAAGTAATTCTTAATTCACAACACTGTTCCACACCTATACATGTTTACAGATTTCTGAGTCTTTCAAAGTTCTAATATTAATCACCCAGATGTAGCACACACATTCACGATAATTTTATACTTTGGACTTTTTTTCAGTCTGGCACAATCAATGCAAAAACGATTATGTAAAGACACAGCTCCTCTGTGATAACCTGACATGCCAGAGGAATTGTTGCCACAAGTCCACTTGGGGAGCCGTACATTGAAACTGTTAAAAATACTTTGTTGCAGTTGATTGGATTAACTATCTGGTCGTTTTCTCTGTCGGCACCATGGTCGGCACACCTAAACCACGCCCGTATAGCTATAAACACAATGCTGATTGGAAAACCACGCCCGTATAGCTATAAACACGATGCTGATTGGAAAACCACGCCCGTATAGCTATTGTTACGACCTGGCTCCTGGGCCGTAAACCAAACAAACCCTTAACTAAAAAAACGAATTACTCAGAATGAGGTGTGATAGTCTGTAGGTGTATGTACTGAATATATGTGATGCGTGTTGCATGCTGACCAAACTAAGAACCCAAAACCAAACAACAAACAAAATGTGTGGTGCCAGGAGAGTCACAGTGACAGTGTGCTGGAACACACCTATATAAGTGTCTGACACAGGTGCACGTAATAAGCCCAATTAGGCTTTTCACAGCCTAAAAGGACCACAGGCCTGCTTAATCCAAGCATGGCTGTGACACTATAAACACGACGCTGATTGGAAAGTTCAGTTGCTACTCGGACAAATTCAAAAGAATGACAAGGCTTTCCAGACCGATTGTCACGGCGATATTAAACTGAATCTCGCGAGCTTCAGTTTAATTTCGCCGTGAGAATCAGTCTACCTCTGTGATAGCACGAATCAGATCCTCATTTGCTCCAGATAGGAAGAAGTGTCTCCCGGAGCCCGTGCCTGCCAGTATGTGATTGACAGTTATGGCTGTCATATTAACAGACACTTAATTGGGTCTGTTGTTACAGTAGCAGGTCAACTTGGTTAACTCGACTTTGCATCTAATACGCTCCAAATATGTGTTGGGAAAGGCCGCGTGATGACGGGATGCAAATAAGTCACAACAATCGCATGCGGTCAATTACAGCTGTGGTTGTCAAAACCGAGGGGCAAAAAAAAATGGAAGCTGAAACTTGGCAAATAATATTCAACCCAGTATATTAAATGCAATAATTAGTCATAAGTGCTTCTAACTCATTCATAACTCGTCCTGTTACTGCCGTTGCACAGCCATAAAACCCTTTCTTCTTGATTAGCATGCAGCCTATACATCAAGCCCTTCATCAATACGGCATTGTTCGCATTCCTAAGATAATGTATGCTTTTAGATGTCAAGTGCATTAACCACTTTACGTTTACGCTCCCCGGAGTACATTTCTCCTAACAATCTGATCAGCGGCCATTATCTCTTTGTAGCATTAATCATTATTTTTTCTCAGTCAATCGCCGTATGGAAAGCATCAGGGAGTTCAGTTATGTAGCTGCTGGCTTATTTTACATTCTTAAACCGAGGGAGAGGTTTTCTGTCTGTATCAATGCCTTCTATTCATGGAGTATTTGTCAACTGCAGGGTTTTGTTATTTTGGTATGACTTTAATGGGATGCAGGGGATGCAGTGAGCATATTTGCTCTCTGATGTTTTAAGACCAGCACGAGGGTTTTGTAAATATCAGTGGGGCTACGGGGTAGCTAAAGTTACACATTAGCCCCATTTTTAGGTTATAGTCTGGAAACCCATGTGTGCATTAGCGTTTGCACAGCCACACTGCTGGCGTACCAATCAGGGTGGGTCAGTGAGATAAAGTTGAAGTCAAGCATCTGTTGAAATGGTGGTAGAGCTAGATGAGGCGATCAAAACGCTGGTTTTACCCTGTCCAATGGTTTAGAAATAGATCTACGCCCAGTAGAAGGCAGCGGCTGCGAACACTTCCCAATGGAGCGTTGCCAGACCATATTCACCAAAGGGACATTGGGTCTGCTTACACTTGGCTACATGTAAGTGCTAGATCGGTATATTCCATCTTAGTTACATTATGTGTGCTATTCGAGTGTATCTGCAAACCTGTTGTATTAGCTGTTTGAAATCACTGCCGTTCCTGCAAAACCTGCCTGGTTTATATAAATGTGTCAATTTTAAATGTATTTTCCACATTATTACAATATATATCAATCATACTGTGGTTCTTTCAGGTCACCAGTGATGAAAATGAGTAATTGAAAAGATCAACTTCATTATTATGCCTGTAACGCACATATTCTTGGTTGATACAAAGGCTATTTGCGCTGCAATATTTAATTGCAATGTGTAGAGAAGATTAACTGACTTCACACAGTTTGTGCCAGGTCACTAAAATAGACAGATTCCTTAAAAATGTGTAGGCGCTCCTGTTAATGTGGTATAAACGAATGTAATTGTTTATGGTGGCAGCAATTAACTTTTAAGACTACTACTTTATGTTATTAAGTTGTCTTATGCAGCTTTTACATCTATACTAAGATAGACCTCTGTCGCTACAGCTATATCTTGGAACAATCTGAAGAAAATGCAAGTGTATTCTACATGAAACACATTTAACATTTTAAAAGTAGCACTCTCTAAATGTAACTTAAAGGCAGGGTTAGTCATTCTCGAGAACGCGTGCTAACTGAAGCTCAAATCAAAACAATATCCCTCTGGATCTAGTGGTGTTCTCCACTTTGTATATGTTCCTATGCTGTATATACGGAGCCAGGGCCGTGTAGCAGTTTTGGATACTTTCTTCAACACGCACAGAACGGTAAACTAGCGAAATGCAAGGAGATATTTGGTGAATTTGACAAAGTGTATTAGCTTGCAATAGCTTGACTATGCCTTTAATTAAATAGTTTAAGTCTGAAATTGGCAATGTCTATCCATTTTTGAATGGCATTTTTGAGGGAACAAAAATTCTAACCAATAAAATTCCAATTTGTATAAGCATTTGACTTTTGTTATTATTAACAACATTGATGTGTCTCATCGGTCCTATTATTTATTTAACCACTCAAAAAGCACATTATTAGGTGGCAGTTAATCTTAACATTTAAGCAAAGAAAGTAGTTTAACAAAAGTGCCTTGGTAGTTCACATATATTATACGTAACACATGCATGGTAATCCGTGTGACACCCCCAGAACGTGTTCTTTGGTTCCCTAAAAGCACATTCACAATCAACTGACTTTCTCTTGCTAACATCCTCACGTCACATGGCTATTGGCATTTGTCTGTCCTATTTATTACCCCAGTCTCTACGGCATTCTACCCAGACAGCTCCGTTCTCTGGGAGGGGGGGCTTCTCTTTATTTCTGGCCCAGCATCAAATGTGTCAAAGTTTACAGAAATAACTTGGTGAGACGGGACCTGTGATATATATGTGATATCACTTGCAGCGTGTATATGCGTGGTGGCATAGATCGCCCTGCCGCAGTCGAATCCTTCCTGGTGGGTTGCGACAGGTCAGCACAGCTTTGCTGCCCACCACAAATAACATTATTATTATTATTATTATTATTATTATTATTATTAAGTCAGTTCAGCCAACAATATCCTTACTTTCTGGTTGACATTGGGGAAAAAGACGAGCTCTCCTAAAGGGATAATATTTTGGATGGCCTCTCTAATTTCCCATTTTCTTTTTAAATTACTCCTCAATCATCGCTTGCTTGGAGGTGCCAGTGTTTTGCAAGCGCACAGTGGATAAATGCTAATTTGTTATATTTCCTTGAGGTGTGCTGTAAAAAGTTATTTACATTTTTTTTTTTTTAAGTTACCATTTTCTCCCCTTTCTTGTTTGTCGGTTGCTTGGCAACTGTTGAATTGCCACCACCACACCCCACCCCCCTTCCAATAAGAGAGCTGAAGATTTGCGTGAGGCGTTTTGTCTAACACTGTCACATGACTCTGGAACACCGTGTTCTAGATAAACATGCTGTCACTTAACAAGCCCCTGTGTATTGTGAGGGAAAGAGTCCTCTGTTTGCGCTATTTTAATCATTTATATTTGACCTTGCGGCCATCGGCCTGAATTAATTTTTTTGTGATTCTTTTGGCCCAGTAGAAAAGCCACGTTTGTTATTAGTTATGCACACTCCAACCCGGCGCTGCACACACACACACACACACGCGCACACGCACACAGATACCCTGCAATGAACTGGCATCCGGTGACATGGTGATTTAGAAAAAAATCTTTTGCCGGCTGTCTAAAATGAACGTTGCCGCTGTTCAGTTAATCTTGATTAAACTAATAAGTTGTGTGAGACTCTGTCTGGCAACAATGGAAATGCACATGCCAAATCCTGATAAGTGCTTAGCCAAGTAAATGATCCACGTGCCCGCGCACACACACACACACACACACATCTGTTGTTTCTTTGGTGTCTCAGTTGAGGAGTGATGCTTTAATAACATGCTAGTTGCTCTGCGGCCCATCTAGGATGCCGCCCCGCGTGACGGCCCGTTCCCTGGGACGGCTTCCAGCTTTCTGTGACCCTGAAAAGAGGAACAGGATAGGCACAATTGATGGTGTTAATACTCTGCTGCCCCAAATATCTAACGTTGAGCAATCTCTTACAACGAACCCTGAGTCGATTTACTGAGGAACATTCAGCGATGGATCATCACCGGTCTTCTTGGTGTGGTTGGGTCAGGCCCTGGAAATGTAAGGCCGAGTGGAAGTCTACATGTACATATGTAGTGTAGAGCAGCGGTTTTCAAGCCGTGGGTCACTGAGTGGGAGTGAGTGGGGTTGCGAAAATTGCGAGCGGCCATTGAATGAATGAAGAATGTAATGTTGTTCCACTCATTGGTCATGAGTAAGGTTGTGGCTTACTTGTTGCTGATTGGATGATTTCCTATTTAGCCACCATAGATTCTGGAGCGCTCTGCTCTAAAATATTTGGCCCAAATGTGTCATTCAAGTAAGCAATGCGTTTTATTTAATTGTTTCTGTCTTTATTTTATCACATGGAAAGTGGGCGGCGGTATGCTAGATGTTTTCTGCTGTGACCAAATCCGTGCGCTCAATACAACCAATCATATAGAATGTGACATTTGTCCCGCCCTATCAGGTGTAACAGAACTGACAGCGATATTTTACATAATTATTAAATACTGCTTCACATAATCATAGATATTCCAATCCCAAAGGAAAACACGTTTGCATTTGTAATGTCAGTAGTGTATTATAGCTTGTCTAATAATGCACTCTTCTAATTAATGTAAGTATCCTCTCAAAGAGCATTAGCATGTGTGCCCAACAGAAAATGCATCAATTTGGTGTTTGACAGGTAAAATATAATGCAAATTTGATGTTCGTCAAACATTACCGGCGTCTTCCTTTATTACTTTCCACCATTGGCAAAAGATTCCCTGAACTCTTAATCTAGTTTGTACAGTATACTAGATCATTATTTTAACTTTAAGGGAACAAACTGGCCACCTAATGAACACTAAAACTTCATTAGCCATTTCTTCTAAGATGTTGAGGTCAGGTCAGGACTAGGCTTGATGTTTTTACAATGAAGAATTTGACCACCAGACGTACTGTAGTCTTCCCAGGGGGTGTCCCGTCTGTTGTGATGTATCTGTCTCTCTTTACCTGGGTTTTCTGAGAGGTTCCTCTACCCCAGGCGTCAATCATAAATGCAGTGGACTTTGAGTTTGGCTAGCACTGTATACCGTGCAATATCTTACTGTGTGTACGGCTAATGTTCTTGCTCTCTCACCACCTATTATGTCTTACTTGCCCTGCACATATTGGACTCCTCCATCTGTGTACCGTTTTCAAGGTTCCTTTCCTCGTGTCGGTTCCTTTAGGGAGTTGTTCCCTTGCCAGATGGGAGGATGAGGTATTGTAAAGGAGGTGTCGCTTGTTTTCCATTAATAATGTAATGTGGGCCAGCCCTTTGAGAGTGTAAATGATGAAAGACTATAGCAGTACATTTGACTTAAAGCACCATATTTTGTAAATGTTGCTAAATATAAAGCATGTTTTTCTGATATAGTATATTTGTACTGGGTGGTCAGATTTGTGCTGCCTTGCGTAGACCTCAAAATGTGCATCTGACAGCCTAGATATTGGAACATACTGTATTTAATAACCGGGTCTACCTGCCACCGATAAGGATTCTAACACGCTTCCATCATTCCTGCATATCTCCGATTAAGAGCGGCACAGTTTCTTGCAAGTCGCCGCGTTTCGCCGGCGTTGCTGGGAAAAGAGCTGGTGAGACAGAAGCCTGTAATCACCGTCTCTCGTCAAGGTCATTTGCCACACCATAAACACATCCATCATGCCCACAAAGTGTTTCCATTTAAGTGGAAATAGAGTCGTTAGTCTTTGTGACATTTTGCATTCAATACTTTGGATCAGTGTACAGTGCAACAATGCAGCCAAGCATATTTTAATATGTGGTTCGTTAAAGTGACTGCGTCCTAAATAATGGTCTACGCAACTCGTGCAAAATATTGTCGAGCAGATGTAATTCAGGTGTTTGCTTAAAACCCCTAAGAGAAAAATTGTTTGCATTGCCTTGTCACCGTGAGCAAAATACAGACGGCTGGAGATTTACGGGCTTAACGTTTGCGGCCATCAATGTTGTATAAGAGAATCGGTCAATGTGTAAATATATGTAACTTGTAGATTTTATTTTTTGCCAGTGTTGAGACAAATCTGTGAATTTAATGTACAAATTGAGCATGTCAGGTACACATTTCTGTATTCAGTCGCTAGATGATTTCAGACTGTCCTCCAAATAGCTGCTTTTATTCTCATGAATATTCATCCCCGGAAGTAAATGTACAGTTCTCCGCGCTCTCCTCTGTTCGTGCCATAAGTCAGTTTGACACATCACATTCTGAAAGCCACCTTGACACATTTATGGCGTGGTTCGCTCCCTGGCAGCGGTGTGTTTGTCTGTCATGGATGCTTTACTTTGCTCTAGTCTGTCTTGGAAAGCCAAGCCCAACTGGATTCCTTTTAGTTCACTTTGTGTCAGACTGGAAGAAATTTTATGTGGAAATGATCAATTTAGAGCAGGAACACATGTTGTGCTTTAAAAAAAAAAGGCTTAGTAAACATTTGCTAAAAGCTATATTAAAGTTTTAATGTTTACACAAGCCATTATCTGTATTTAACTAATGTATTTTGAAGTAAGTTTCTTGAAGCCAAATGACATGCACTACATGAAATAACTGGTTGGAAATATTAATCTCATAATTGATTATATACTTCCAGTGAACATTATGCCACCGCCATCTGTTATCTAGACCAGACCTGGGCAAAGTCAGGCCCGGGGGCCAGATGTGGCCCTTTGAGACAATCTACCCGGCCCGTCCGGTACATCAAACATTTAAAAATAATAATACAACATAAAATTCTTGACAAGCTCTGCAGAATGTTACTTAATTTACTGCTGTGTAAAAGAAAAGATAGTTAAAGTGAACTGTTATGTTTGATTATGAAAATGGTGTTGCATAGGAATAGCCTATATGCATATATATGCAAGTTAACAAAGTTTTGTGTTTTATTTTCAAATGTGTTAGCGTGCTGGTTAACAAAGTAACGTGGCCCGTGATGTTCTCTTACAATATCAATGTGGCCCTCAAGTGAAAATAATCGCCCACACCTGATCTAGACATACTGTATATACTGTAATAAGATGGAACTATGTTACACACATCACATTTTCTATAAATGTATAATATGTTACACAAATATTGCTGAAACGTTGATGTATTAGCTATAAGAAGTGTACATGAAACATTCTTTCTGGCTGCCTTTAAATAATAAAATACAATTATATTCTAGAAAACACAATGTCTGGTGGACTTTACAAAAAGTTCCTTGGAAGTGACCTGGAGGTCCCACTGACTTGTAACGCTCCCACTAATGAGCAGCTCTGCCAGTGCATGCCGTATTGTACGCTTACGGTGCTCTTGATTTTGTTCAGCCTTTCTGCTGTGTCGGGCTAGTGTTTAGGTACACAGCTGAGCTCTTAGTAAGGAAATGACATGCTGTTGACCAGCTCTGATACATCCTCATGTAAACACCTTTCTTAGCAGATGCAAACATGGCATTTAACAGCGAAACACCTTCTGTGTTTGCTGTTAAACTTGAGTGCCAATTACTCTGAAAACGTCAAAGCAGGTATTTAAAAAAGTTACTGCCCAAAAAACCAAAACTGTGGAGAAGCTCTGACACCCACTGTGTGGAATAAAGTTGGCTTAAGATAATACAGTTGAAATAGTTAAAAAACAAGTTTGAGTTTTTTAAAATTTGTTTCCCTGAGTAGCGTGTGATTGCTTGATTATTGGTTTCCCTGCCTGTGTTTGCGTTCTTTCATGCAGCACATTCTTATCAGTTCTCCTGCAGTTCTCCTGCAGTTATCATTTCTCGTTTGCTTCCGAGGCTCAATCTCCTCCGCGACGCGTCTAAAAACAGCACCGCAGCGCACTGCCTGTTCCCACGCCGTCTGTGAGCAAGTTTAAATAGGCAAACATGACCGCACGGCTGTCCGTTAAGTTTAACAACAATGGTAAATGTGTCAGGGAGTTTGCCAGCGGCTCTGTGTTATTGGTTTTACAGCAGTTAAAAGTCCCACCGCACAGTCAGTCTGACCCAACTGTGCATTGAATGGATTTATTACAGAAAAACAAAAAGAAATGAGAAATATTCAGCTTGTGCTCAAACAAGGGCCATTGTGTGGAGACAAACAACAGAAGATTAGTAGTTCTATCATTTGATAGCCATAGAGATGGTAATAATGAATGTTTATGTGTCATAATTTCCCAAATTAATGTTTATTTTGCTATATACTGTATTTTACATTTAGGCCTACATTATAGTTCTTCATTCAGCTGACATCTGACAGATTTGGATGCTGCATTAAATTATGTTGACCTTTTCAATAAAACTTGTCAATCTAAATCATATAGTAAATGCAGGTTTTAATATACTGTAACGCTGTTTAATCAGCTTTATATTTTTAGTTTCATAGCCGTCAGTTTGTTTCAAAGGGAGCATTGTAGCCTAAAGTACAAACTATAAAAGTACATTCACTCACATTTAATGATAAATGCTTTTTTTGTTATTAATCTGAATATTCAGCTACAGTAGGTACAGCCTAACAAGGACACACACATGCAAACACGTTTACACACACACACACACAAGGTTGGCATAAGAGGCTGTATGATACAGTATGTAATTGAGGATGTGCACGCCATTAGAGGTCTCAGTGGAGCCGAAGGCAGACAGCTTGCTCAGCGAGCGCGCGGGACATTATCAAGCTGTCGGCGCACATTAAGGCTCAAATCCCGCCTGTACAAAACCCCCTGATTTATAGCGCCGCCGCAAACCCCTGGCCTCTTTGTGACCTCACGTGACTGCATTGTTGACATTCTGAGACACTCCCCCCCCCGACCAAAAGGAGAAGTCTGTTTTTTTATTTAAAGGTGCAGTGTGTGTTTCTTGGCTATTAAAGGTGTGGTAAGCAATTGTAAGCTAATACTTTCTGTCAAATTCAGCGAATGTCTCCTCACAAGTACACTAGCTCCTTTGTGTTCCTACACAGCCCTGGCTCTGTGTATGGGAACCAGGGACGTCACCAGGCCTGTTATAAGGGGGCTTTAAAACCCCCCTATGCACTACAGATTTGCAACCATATAACTGCTGTTATATAAGAGCCATTTACTAGTTTCCAGTAAATTCCTCAGTGAGTAGTGTTGATTGCAATGTTTTATGCTATAGTATCCTTAATTCCTCCTACCTACCTTTTTACCTGTAAGTTGACGACGAGCTAACGAGTCAGACTGGTTAGATGGATATACGAAAGTTCTTGCATGGTGCGACCACCCATCAGTGTATGAATGTGTGTGCAATACTGTACAGCGATACAGATTGTGATATTATCCTAATTGTAGCTGAGAGGGTGCTGATTTCAGAGACTTAAAACACTTGATTATACCTATTACAGAAATGCCTTTAGAAACCATAATATCAAAGTAGTGAAAAACGTCCAAAATACCCTCACACAACAAATGCGTCAAATATTTTGCATGCATTATTTTTCTGCAAGCACAGTCCGTATTTTTCTGCATGCAATGGAAATATACAAACGCAAAGCAAACTGGCCGAGTGTGGGCGTGTTGCGGCCAGGACCTGATACTCTATGCCACAGTGCATTAAATTAGCGATCTCTAAATAACTAGGCTACTAGGCTGACCATGGACTTTACTGTCTAACACTGAAGTTGTTTGAGATGTTTTATATGCCTTTAACAGTAACAAGACTACAACCACACTCATCATGAACCACTAAACTAGTAAATATCCACGGTTTTCAAATATTTTTCTATAAATAAAAGTTAGCGGAAGCGGTCTCCCAGACGCGGGCGCAGCATGCAACATGGGTTTGTTTAGCATCATTGAACACGACACGAGATCTCAGCCTTCAGCCCCGTTCACGCCACACACGGAGCTGGAGCGTAGCACATCCGCTCAATGCAAGGTTCATAATATGGGTTGAATTATTATTTTATAATGTGTTAGAGAAAACCCGAGAGCAATTCAGAGTGTTGAGGACAGAGTTTGTAGGTTACCGGAATCATGTGTCAGTGGGACACACATTTGTGATGCTGTATATTGTTGATATATTTATTTGGGATCCTATTAATCACATTTTATTCCTATTAATTTAGATTTGAGAATTACTGGTTTACTTTAGATTTGTGCCATTGTGGATGCGGACATTTATTTTGAATGGCATAAAATGTCCTGCTATCTAGTTATTTATTTCAAAATAAAATAAATCTGGCTATTTGTATATGCATTTGTGTGCCCTTTGTTGGTGTTGGGTGGATGGTGACATGGAATGGTAGAGTGCAATTTCTTTATGTTAAAAGAAAGTCCCTGAACATTTCCTTCATATGGTCATGTATGAACGGGATCACACATCGATAGGCATTTCACGGAAATCTGTATCCTCAATTTCCCACCTCAAGACTAGTAACACTTTAGAGAAATTAGCAGTGTTGAATGAATGGAAGCAGTTACACTGCAGGGAAAGTGTTGCATTATCGTCATCTGAAGGACTACCCCCCGTCACACCTATTCCAGCATTGCCACGGCATGTGTGAATGAGGGAAATATACATGATGGTCAGTTGGACTTCCAGCCGGAAGGTTGTGGGTTCAAACCCCGGTGCTGACCTACTTGTAAGCATCCTTGAGAAAGATGCCTAACCCCTAACTGCTCCCGGTGGTTGGTCGCACCTTGCATGGCAGCGATCACCATCAGTGTATGAATGTGTGTGTGACTGTTAGGCAAAAATACTATAAAGCACTTTATATAAAAGTGCTATGTAAATATGCCTATTTGACCTAAAATTGCAATATTTAAAAGACAAGTTGTATTTTTTATACATAATGGAAATATATTTTGGTGGCTTAAAAGTAAATAATTTACTTTTGGGAGCATGCCCACAATCTTTCTCCAGCATCCCTGACTCTACCTTAAAAGCATATCCATCCTTTAAAACTGCTCTGGTGGTAGCAAATGCGCTTGTTAGGTTATACGAGGGAAGGAAGACATTTCTTGTACGACACACATATGTTTTTATTGTGTGTGTGTGTGTGTGTGCAGGCCTGCGTGCGTGCACAAGTTGTCGTATAGTGATGTGCTCATAACCTTTTCTTACACGTATTTTTTACACACTGTACTTACAATTGATTGGGTAAAGCAATTAGTTTCATAGCAGTTTAGATAATTTGCAGAGGACATAATCTGTTCATTGCACACTGAAATGCTTAATGTTGTATGCCAGACATATATACAGTAGTACATTATCACTGGCTTAGCCATGCAGCATCTTCCGTTAGCATGTTTGCAAATGCCGCCATTAGCATGTTTGCTAGCACTATATTTCATTCTCTTGCTTGTACACTGTGCACGCACACACACACACACACACACCTTTAACACCAAGCAAGCCGTGTCATTCCCGGACACAGTCATGTCTTGTCCCCTATCATTTCCTATCGCGGCCGCGTACGTGCGTTGGCATGAGCGTTTGATTTATCCCCGTAATATCCATCAGGTCAGTGGGACCTTGGGGAGGCCAGACCATAAAACCAGTGCTCTAGCAGGCCTTTTTTAATACAGTCTCAGTAAAATGGCTGAAGGTCAACGCTGCTCTCACTCAATCAGATGGAAACAGTTCTGAGGGGCCCGAAACGACGGTTTGCTCCTTTACAAAATTTGGAACAGCACAAAACAAAACAACTTTCTGCGAAAATTAACTGCAGAGTGAAAATTGCTGGTTGGGGTAAGGTATATACTATATAAACAGTATATTCGTTTTTGATCTCCGCAGTCAAAATACTTCTGAGTGGAGAATATTATAGATAGACCTAACGGTATATATATTCCCAAGTAGAAACTTTATATAATTGATCTGTTTTGCAAAATAGTAATCCTGTTACTGTTAAGGCTGTTTATTTCACCATATAATTGTTTTCTGAAAGATGTTTCCATCCCCAACACCAACGGTAACATAACATTTTCCCGTCTAGGTCCATTCATAACTGTAAATAAAAAACAAATATCACTCTTGGTAAAATATCTTCGTCAAGCAGCTGACTGCTTTGAGGAAATGACACACCTCGAAACCCCCCATAATAAAAGATGCTGTTTCTCTAGTAAATATGTCAGTGTAAAAGATGTCTGCTTGAAAACACCATTGCACAACACTAGTTGTCAAAACTATAAAAAACAAAAAATGAATACAAATAAAAAAACAATTGTACACATTGGCTGTAAGGACAACAGTTTACTGTGCCATTATGTACCTAATTTTGCATTCATTTTCATTTTGTACTAATAACATAGTGAAATGATTTGTAGTATTATTCTTACTATTGCGTAATACAGTAGTTAAGTAAATCATATCAGTTTAATTTTAATCCTTAATTCTTTCAGTCTAATCTTTTGTGTTTATTATAATCTGAGATGGTCCACTGGTCATTATTTTCCATGTTGCGACCATGTTTGCCTACCGTGTTTGTGGTGGGACTAACCACACATAATTTGTGGTTTTACATCAAAATAAAAATTAAGAGGGAAATTAAGGGACAAAAGGAGGTGGTGGAATCATGAATGGGTTGATTCATTGGGAGTGTATTGCTTCCCCTGTTTTAATAGTATGTTTTGCTTGCAGCCTAGCCCACCATTATGAGCTTGTTGCCAAGAAGTCTAAATAGAAAAATTGCAACATGTTCTGCCTTTCTGAGAGGTAGTAAACACATTTCTTCACAAAAATATATGAATTCATGTATGAAATACCTAATTCACAATTCCTTCCTCAGCTGTTCCTTGGTTTTTGGTTTATTTTTTATCTGAACAAAAAAATGTATACTATGCACATTATACTATCTGGATATATTGTCTGTACATAGATTAGACAGATTTAGAACCAGTTGGGTTGTACTTCACTAGACTTTTTAAAATAATGAATTGTATAGAACCCAAAGTGCCTTGGAAACAATATTGTACACTTTTTTGCCAGACAGTGTGTAGAGGGACCAACACATATGAGCAAATGTCGCTTATTGACTGACTGACTGACTGACCGACCTTGTTAACAAACATGAGTGCTACGTTCTAGAGTAGGTGGTGGTAATCAGGGTGGGAAATTAGCACCAGCCAAATGCAGGTACTTTTTCAGAGTGGCGGTAATTTTGCCTTGTATACCAGCCACAGTGGCGGGTGGAACGTAAAAGAAATATAGGATATTATAGTTGAGGCCGATGGACCCGCGATTTTAAATATAGTGTGAGGTTTTTTTAGGCTGACTGCAGGAAATCAGCAAACAAGCTTTCGTTCGTGCGCTGGGAAAACAGGTGGGCGTCGACCTGAGGTACGCACACCGGTGAGTTATGAACCGGAGGGGCGCACTGCCCATCGGCGTAGCTCCGGTTTTTGATTAAAATGCTGCGGTGGTTTTTGTTTCTTCCATTTCTAAAAAACAAGGCTAGCTCCACTGTGACGTGTTTGTGTATTGAAGAAACTAGAGAGCCACTTCGTTGGTAAATCACATTGCCTGCTAGCAGATGCCAGATGTTAGCCTAACACCATGAACACATTTTTAAGTCTCAACATTCCAATCCCAAAGCGATAGTTATCAAAGCAATTTATATGGTTATCTGTACTTTGCATTCTTAGTCTCTAACCATCATATTCCCTTTCCGTGGAAAACATAAACATTGTGGCACATTGTAGCCCTACTACTTACAAAGGTGAAATCCCATCACCACGCCATCTTTTGGACATCTGCTGCTACTACAGATTAAGAATGAAAAGCTTTGATACCTCACACAACAAAACACATAATAAACAAAGTTGAAGATTAATTTAACTGATAGCATTATTTATATATGTAGATATCGCAATAATATTGGTATCTGGAATCATATTGGCCACGATAATAGTTTTGTGACAATCTGATATTGTGACACCCGTAGTAGTGGCATGCTATTAAGATCAATGAAAAGAGTAAGATACATATGATGGGTTTTTAAATCAATCTGATTCTGTTTTGTTGTTAAAGTGTAAAATGGAAAAGAATGCAAAACCACAGTAAGAGACCGTTAATAATTAGGCCTACTTCATATTACCATAACAAATTGAATGATTGTTAAAAATAGATTATGAAGTAATTTGTACGACCCTGCCTATCAAAATGTTTACCGTAAATACCGGTAGGAGTCAAGGTGTATGTTTAGTCTTTTCTGTATTGGTGTCGCTGTTTGTGTAGTAAGGTAGGCATTTAGGCATGAATGACGATGAACACTTGCTGATGTCTGCTTATAAACACAAACTGCTGTGCAGAAATGTACAGACCCGACAACATACATATATTGTATTGTAGGAGACAAATGTATTAATGAAATTGAATGTATTGACACAATTCTGATTCGTGCACTTTTAATAGCAGAAAACGTTAGATTACGTTAGGTAAAATTAGGCATCCAACACCAACCGCAGTGGCTGGTGGGCAAATAAGTTAATTTTCCACACTAGTGGTAATGCACCATGTAGACAGTAGGTGGCGGTAATGCGCCAATAGCGTTGGAGCCCAACTTCTGTGTGCATGCTAAATTATGGTTTGGCCTATAGCTAATGCTTACGTGGGGCTGGCCAAACTAATGTAGACTTGCCTAGTTTCTAAATGTTTTTTTTATTATATTAATAATGCTTTTTGTAATTTAAGCTCTATGGTGTTGGCATTTCAACCAAGGTATTATTTATCTCATTAACTTTCAGGATGTTGCATGCAATAGACATTTTATCTTGGTTAACAGTATATGATGCAAATCCTATATTAGATTTGCATAGTTTAGTGCCATATGGGATTGTAAGAAATATGACATTTTATTTAATTATGCAATTATTATTAATTATTATTATTTAATTATGAAAACAGTGCTCCAGATAGCAATTTTTCTTACAAGCCAGGTTTTATTTCAAGTTTAGGATAACTTAAAATGTTTATGATTAAAAACCCAGTTGAATCCAGCAGAATAACTCAAGACCAATTAGTTTAGTTAATATGAGCCAGTTCAATTGTACACAGACACCATCGACAAGGTAACAGAAACAATTCTCCACTACAGTGGAGAGTGCAGTTATGCCTTTTTACCACAAGGGGGAGTCTGTATCTTCACCTCCGCCTGACAATTCTCTTCGCTGAGATTACAGTCTGGAAACCCTGTTCGTGTTAGCATTCGCACAGCCGCCCTGCTGGTGGCCCTATCAGCGTGGGTTAGTGAGGTGACGTTGTCAACCACGTTTCTATATGGTGGTAGAGCTAGATGAGGCGATCAAAACATTTTTAGCTACGCACATTGGTGCAGCGCTTGTCCAATAGTTTCATAATTAACAAGAGGTCTACACAAAACTTCCCGATGGAACGCGGTTGCACCAAGCTACTTTAAATGTGCCATATCATTAAATGTATAAAAACGACACACTCAGACAATCAAGTTAGGGTGCGCTAAGAAATCCGTGCACAACAGCAATGTTTAATTAGAAGGAATGTAAAAGACACAGAATTACAATTGGGGCCTTTAACTCTGGAGATTGTGCTTGCTATGAGCCTACTCCCTTCTTGATACTTTGTGTGAACCGCTCGCATGTGAAGATCACATTGTGCCAACAATGTGAGGCACGCTCGCTGTCATTAGGAATGACCTTGTCACCCGCACTCAGCAGACCTCTGAATTACATCCCAGAGAGCCCCCAAAATGCCATCATTACCATTACTAATGGGACATGGCAAAAGTCATCACCACACATAACACTCTGACACCATCGTCGGGTAATGGCTTCTCTTCTGACGTAATGCGCTCGGTGTCTTCGTTAGTGTCGGTTATTGAGAGCGCCCTATATCTGCTACACACAATGGAAGACATTGTGGAGATAGAGCTGTGATACAGGCAATAAAATGCATTTATCTTCGTTATTTGGTGTATGGCAATGAATTATTTAACATCGACAGGAATTAGTTTGGGGTTAAGGTTATTTTGCATTGCAACTGACTTTGCATTGGGGCTGATTTAAAATGTAGAGCTCTCCGAGGTGCTGAAATCCAGCAACAAAACAGTCTTGGTGGCTCCAACAGTCCTTTATAGCAATATTTTAAATTGTGTTAAAACTGTAAATAGTTTAACGTGTTATTTTCATATGGTAGAAGCTTTAAACCTGGTCTAAATATAAATGTCCATATCCCACGCATGGCTGACTAAATATCATGCTAAAATAATTCAGCCCTCCATTTTACAGTTGGGTGTTTTGTATTCAACTACTTTATATTATTTGGTGTCTGGGCGCAACATTTCCAGCAAGACATTCACCAGCCCCAAACAGAAGTGGTTGGCTGTGAGAGTGAGCCACAAGTATTCCAAAGCAGTACTGTTAATGTGTTTTTTCAGAGGGTTTGCTCCTGTATACCGGTTCTGTAGTGTGTCATTAGCACCAGTAGCACAGAAACTTTTGTATTAAACTGTACTGTGAATAAATACATTATTTGTCCGTCAGTATATATAGTACAATATAGAACCTTTTCCAAACAAACTATTTCCCCCCTTTGTCCTTGCTGTGTGTATGGCTGTCTGCTTTGGGTGTGCGAGACATGTCACCACTGTAAATAACACGGCAGAGTGACAGGTATCATGTAATAGTCCCCGATACCTCGGCACCCCCATGTTGACAGGTGTAAACGCGGTCCCTGCATGAACCCCTTGTGCGCTCCTGTAGCCCTGCAGGAGTGTGCGCCAGGACTGAAGCTATGCTAACTGGAAGGTGTCGATCGGCGTGGGGGGGGGGGGGGGGGGGGGGGGGGGGGGGGGGGGGGGGGGGGGGGGGGGGGGGG
>JAODLL010024126.1:0-24922 GCA_026546735.1 Forbesichthys agassizii
GGGTCACACTGTATAACATTCATAGCACAATGAAGAATACATATGTTTAATTGTTAAGATAAAATTTTGCCACTACAATCCATAGAGTAGCATATTAGTTTATTGGATCATAATAAACCACCAGTCGTCGTTTCACGTTTAATGCATTCTGATTTATCATTCTACAGTATACACGTACAGGTAATTAATTGTAAACCGTGATGCAACCATTACATATTGTCTTTACATGTGTCAATAACGAGATATCGCAAGATAACATAGATAATAATTTCTAGCACTATTGCTAAGTTCTTCACAGTGTGGTCTATAGGCATAATATGCATGGGGCTACTGCTCTGATATCATCGGGCAGCCCCTGTGCGTCTTTCATGTTTTTATTTGGTTGATGGGGACAAATACACTTGTTCTAAATATTGAGGAGGACACATCCCCTGAAATCTACGAAAATATAACAAATAGTCAATAAAAACATAAAAACTGACAGGTAGGGTGAATCCAACATTTTGAAAGTTAAACCTGTTTTGAAACACCAGAACAAAACAAACATAGGCCAGGCCTAATGGCCATTTTTCACATGCAGACCAGGCCTATATTACATTACAATCTGCAACCAAATCATTTAAAACCAGTTTGGCTTTTATTAGTTGGGAATCCTCCATTTTTCAACAGACCAACTGCTGGCAAGCATGGTGATGTTGTTTGAATTCCAAGCTGGTTTTCCTTCAGGTTATCAATCGATTTGTCATTTACCACCTTCTACAGTTATATTGATGTTGTCCCACACACACATACATACAGAGGACAATAAAAATCACATGGGTTGAGAGAGTTGTTGAGTCAATGCCTGTTACACATATTGCGCCCAGGCCTGCACTGTAAACCAGCTTCAATAGCCATTGGCATAAAAGTCTTTATTACATTGTCATTCAGCATGCAAGCTCATTTATTTAGAGACATATTGTATTATTGTATCAGTAAGCAGGATATAGCAGGCTAATAGTGAAGCCTTTCATGTACTGTATAGGCCTTGAACATAACAAGGATGTTCGCATTGCCTGGGAACTTGTCTCCTTGGTTTTTGTCTCACCAGAGACCAGTGAAATCTTCATCCTGGTTCCTGATGTTATGGTCTTAATAGAGACCCACTTAACTTTAGTCATGGCTGCTTAAATAGGAAGCATTTCTTCTAAGTCAGCTGCAGATTTAGGCTAATGTGCTGATTTGCACAGCACTGCTATACTGCTATACTGCATGCAGCATTGTAGCCATATACCTTGAATTGCTGAATAACACCTACAGTAATAACAAATGATTACACAGGGAATTAACCTTGGTAACGTACGGTTAGGGAATATTATCCTTAATCTCAGATCACTTAGTTCCTCTCCTTAACAGTGTAGGCTAAGTCTACTTATATCCAATATAGACATGTACATAAACAGATATGCTTCTGGCCATTTGAGGGATTTGCCCATAGGTAAGTAAACAACTTTTAACATAATTTACATTATATAACCAATATGAACGCAAGGGTGGCTTGTGGTTGACCTAATGCCTACAGACATAATATGACAACTATTAATAATATTGGATTGAGGGTGTCATATGCAGTCAATGCTACAACGTGTGCAAAGTGTAAAATATAAGTAAAACGCGCGCGCGCACACACACACACACACACACACACACACACGCACACACACACACGCACACTACACACACGCACACTACACACACACACACACACACACGCACACTACACACACGCACACTACACACACACACACACACACACACACACTACTTTACTCTCACTTAGGGTTCCTTGGTAAGGCAGAAGGAAGTGTTTCTAGCACCGAGTTAACAAGATTAAAGGTTGGTTGCTACTTTTCTACAAACACACAGGTTTTATACTGTAAACTGGGTGCTTCTTTTAATTACTGTAAACTGTGGCTTGACACTTGACGACCCCAGTCCATATGACAAACTCCATTTATCTGTATTTAACAATTATGTTTATTACGAATACACAGGGTGTTAATTATTTATAGCCTAGTATACCATTATTTTATAAATTAGTTTACACATAAATTGGGCCTCCTATGTTGTTAATTGATGGTTAGGGACTATGCATGGCAACACCAACACGACTGTAGGCTATCAGGCAATTATCTTACTCTAACAAACCTTGTTATAAAAGTATTTTAAACTGCAATGTTTTAAAAAAATAATAGTTTTCTTCTGACAGATGCTGATAATCTTGCCAGTGTATATTGCCTAATGTAACCTATGAATAGCATACTCCAAGGTTGCTCTACTGTTGAGTGACAGCTGGCCTGACCAATACGGCAGCGGGTTCCACGATAAGCCGTCGTCTGGTCTCCCTCCCCTCCGTCTGTGGCTGTACACCTCTACACGGATAGTTCAGTCGCCCCGGGGAGCACAAAATAGACGACGTCGAAACCATGGCAGGAGATAACATAGAAATGCCTGTTTGACCTTTCGTGATTTCGAAGGTAAGTTAAAACAAATATTTATAAACGTGTTGTTGTAAGTCTAATGTGCGTAGTCGGTCGGGAAACGTGGGTTCGCTTTCCTATGAAAACTTTCCCATTTTTAATCTACGGGACGGCCCAGAGAGGAAATCCACTCCAGTGTTGTTCAGTGTTTGTTGTGTGTTCTGTTATATGTATGGACTAAGCGTCCTGCTGAATAATACAATTTGCCATATGCCTTATACGAGATATTGGACAGTTTAAATTGGCTAGCCATGCTTTATTATGTAAAATCTTTTTGAGGTTTGAGACTAGTTACCTGCAATACTATGGTGTTGTATCATCTGGTGGACGTATTTATTACATTTTCTTCAGATTGTTGTTTCTTTTGAATGTAGTAAGTTTCTTTAAAGCCTTTGTTTCCAAAACTAATAATGCATATGTTTCCCTTGTTTCATTTTTTAAATTCACTAGATTTGCAACTTGATGTTGTCATATATTCTAGATGTTGATAGTGCGCGTGTACAGAGTTGTGCACAGATGTGGAACTGAAGGCAGTAAGTAGACTATTGATATACAGATTACCAAACTGATTTTTAGTCTAAAAAACAACATTAATCTCTCACAGATAGTTTTACAAATCGAGGGTTAATGTAAGGTTAATGCTTCATACCATTGCCACATCTTAAACGTGCAGGGTGCAGAGAGAGAGATAGAGTATCTGATATTTTACTTTGTTTAATTTACCTATTTTAATCTGGAATATATATATGGAAAAAAAGTTTAATACTTTGGCAATATGTACACTAGTTACTTCATGCCAATGAAGTGATTTGAATTTAATTGATAGAGAGAAAGAGAGAGAGACTACAGATGTGCATACCTCAAGCTAGTTGGGCGAGCAATACTTTAAATAGAGCTTGACAGGAATGCAAACACAGAAAAATATAACCTGGGGGCTTCTCAGGACCCAGTGAGATCAGGTAGATAGGGAGGAACAGATGAATGTAGCCACGTCTTCAGTTCAGCCGTTGAATTGGTGTGTGTGTGTGTGTATGAACTCCATGCATGCAATAACCAATATCAACTCAACTACAGCTAATTCAATTGAAAGAATTTTGCTTGCAACCAATAAATCCACAGGTTTACATTGGATTATATTTTGTTGAAGGGAACTCATGTTATTTCTCTGTGCGCTAAGGGTACTTCCACAGTACACATGTACCTTGTTTATAACAAACGTTTTACTTGGGCTCATATGTTTTTTGAAAGGTGTACCCATGTGCTTGTTCCCGGCTGTGTAAGAAAAGTGATCCCTGTAGAGTTTGATGCAGGTGTCAACACAGTTCTGTAATGATAATCCGCACCAAACATTATCTGGAGCATTGGAGAAAATATGCTAATATAAACAGGAGTAAAAAATAGCATCAGAAAAATATATCATTTGTTTGTAAAAAACAGAAAATAGCCGTGCAAATAGAGAGCCGCAAGAAATTCTGACTGAACACAACATCAGTTTGTCTTTCTCCAGCTGTATTATGCGAAAGCAAATCACCTCCATGTATCCTGCTCTGCCAATATGAGCTGTTGGGATTAATTGCATCTGAAAAGTAATGAAAGAGAGGTACACTAATGTATATTATTTATTTTAAGTTGGAGAACAGTTACATTACCAATAAATAACATTTATGTATCTCTACAACTCCATTGGTTTGACTTAGGATACGTCTAATTGTCTAATTGTATGAATCACATTGTTTTCAGTCTGGCATGATGCCGTAGTTGTGCTTATATTTTATTGTTAGCAAATAATTGGGAATTCAGTTATAGTAATATTGAAATTATATCTGTTTTTATTGTAAATATTTATCATAGCTTTCATTACTGAATAACTGATTGATAATTACAGTACTGAAATTGACTTGCAGAATGAAACAGAATGAGGAGTATACAACATCACCATGGTCAGGGCTAAGATTGGACACGTTCCACCTCTTCAGACAACAGTTGAGTTTATTTGAGCTAAGTTTACATCACGCTGCATGTATGGTGTGTCCAGTAGTTTGACAGATTTACTGTTTGGTTTGACTGGCTGCCACTATGGCGCCAATCGGTACTGTATCTATGAGCTCTCTCTCTCACACACACACACACACACACACACACACACACACACACACACACACACACACACACTGGGAGACTGATACCAGGCCTCCGTACACTCATATATCAGCAGGCCTGCATACACAGAGATGGCCCACAGCAATCAACTCTAAATTAGAGACTCAGAGAACTGCTCCAAGAAGCTGAGCATTGCCTGCCAACTCTGAGGCCAGCATACTGCTCTCCTGTTGCATGTGCGTGTGTGTGTGACTTGAGAGAGAGAGAGAGAGAGAGAGAGAGAGAGAGAGAGAGAGAGAGAGAGAGAGACGTTTAATATACTAACGTCATGAGGCCCAAACTGGGGTATTACTCTTTGGGGATTCAGTTTCAGAGAACCACAAAATATTAATCAAGGTTCTTTTTGCTGATGTGTAGAAAGGTTGTATTCACTATTCATAGTTTCATTTTTGTCTTGTGCTTAAAGTTTCAACCATATAGCTTACTTGGATGGCTACTTGGAAGTCATATGTGGTGGAGATACTCTTTTATAACCATCAAACTTTATCTTATAAAGTACAGTTCTAAGTTCAGATTTTGTAAAATTATGCTGTACAACGAAACCTGAGATGTAAACGTAGCTCAGTTAATGGGTTCTCTGATAGAGAAGAATGTCTTCTGAGTGCCTTTTGACTTATACAATATATTTTATTTAAATTTGTTGTGTTTAGAGCCAGCCTCCAAAAATATACAGGTTATGTAACCCCCCATAAATCAACATTTAAAGGTCTGTACTGTAGAACCTAATCTTATTATTTAGAGACTTAGGAGATACAGTACGGTATGTGCTGCAATACTTATAATGTACTTGTTTATTATTATTTTTAAATAACATCACTCCCTTCCTGTGATTACATTCTTTGCTTTTAAACTAAGGGTCTTGTTAGTAGAAACTTTTTTGCACAATTATATTAGACATTTAGTATGCTGTTTTATCTCACAATATCTCTGTAAAACAGGAGTAGATATATTGGAACTAGTTATAAGGTGAAAAAAGGCTTTTCCTTCCTAACAGGGAAGGCTATTACATTCTAATGGGAGTGTTTGTCTAGAGCAGGACATTAACTTCCCTGCCCACAGACAGTTACATCTAGAGATCTCTTATCTAATCTAGAGATTCATAATAAAATATGGCTGCCAAATCTTAGGTGCCACCGCCTTCTAAAACATATTTGCACATTTGCAGGTTGTATAAGATGGAACCAATATATTTACCAATCAACAATTAAACATTCAAAAATTTGAATATATATAACCTTTATTTAAGTAAAGACCAAGATCTTTTACTACTGAGACTACATATAGCCAAAACAGGGTTGAATGTCATGCATATAACTGTGATGCATGGCTAACAATTGTTCTTTTTAAAATCATTTAGATATTATAGAAAGGTACACTCCTTTATTGTGTCCATCCCAGATCACTGTTTATGTTTGAAAAACAAACGTCCACTAAAGTCTGTTATGAGCTATAGGGGAGAAGTATTAGAGGTATGCAAAACAAAACAATGGTTTCTGTTGGTTAGTTCCTGATACGAGGATTGTCCCTTGAATAAAGTTGACTTGTTGATGTGACACGTCTTTCACATGTCTTGTTCGTCTTTCACGAATGCCATGTGTCTTTAGCGCCAGTGTTTCTTCCATGAACCCAGGAGCCACCTAAACCCATGAGTACAAGGGTCTGAAACCGTGCTGTGTTGCTGTTCAAGAGGTTCATTAATGTACTCACGCTGTACTCACAGCAGGCATTGTTTTCAAAGTGGGAAAGACTGTGTTTTCAGGAATGGAAGAGAAAGGGGTAGAAAAAAAACAGGTCTGTGTGTTTTCTCTAGTCTTTATTCATATCAGCCTTTGTGTGTCTTGTGTCTCCATAACTAGCTAAGGACAATGAATGTATTGTATTGAAAACAGAAGAAAAATAAACCCAGCAGAACTTTTTTGACAGAACTAATTTTCAAAAGGATGCTAATACAATAGCTCTAAATACTAAAACACAGACATTGTTCACTATACAAAATGTGAACATTGGTCTGTCTTTATGCCTAAAAAGGCCCACTGGACATACAGTTTTGGATCAACCTGTGATTGGCTTGGCAATGTCAAGTACCAAATACCTGGAAAGCAAGTCCCTAGTTGTGCATGAATTTATCTCACCCCTTTTGGGGCATAGGTCCAACATGTAATGAGCAGTCCCATTTATAGGGATAAGTCCACAATCGGCCTTTTCAGCGCGGCTGTGCATGTGCATGATTCATTCTCAGGCTCACTTGCTGCTACTTGCATCAAGTGAGAAACACAAATATTGAAATATTGGAAGACTGGCTCTCTGGACGCAGGTGTGCCCTGTCGAAGCACTTGGCCACATTCATCCGTCTCCAGCCCAACCTTTCAGGCGGAGCCCTGTAAGCCATAATGTTGTTTAGTATCAGTGTTTAAAACAGTCCTTATCTTGTTGCTTGAAACTCAGTGTTGGCGCTCTGGGACTCAGTTAGTAAACACAGCTGGCTGATGAAAATTCATGCAGCTTTTAAAGAAGACATATTGTAGGGTTTTGTAATGGCATTTTCATAAGTACTTTCACTTTTTTTTAAGTAGTGAAATTAATAACCAATGTTGTAGTAGAATAAATTCACCCACATTTCAACTGTCTATATACAAAAATGTCTATGTTTCTGACTGCCACTATTAAAATCAAGTACACAGAATAGCACATCGTCTACCATGTGTCCTTATCGGCCTCCTACAGTACGTAATTGATTTAATAGCTGCCTGTTATTGGCTGAGAGGGATCTCAATTGAATATGGCTCTTTAACACAGGTGGCAGTATTATGCTAGAATATTGTCTACTTTACTTTTGTCTACTTTCTACTGTGTGAGAATAAACCAAAAATATACACTGGATAAATATAGTAGTTGTTAGCAAAGGTCTTAATTTAATCTTTTTACATCACCTTTCTTTAATAAAGCTAATTATATAGTAGTTGTTAGCAAAGGTCTTGATTTAATATTTTTACAGCACCTTTCTTTATTAAAGCTAATTATACACTTTTTGTCTAATTCCAAATATCTCCTTGCGGTCCGCAGCTAGCTTACCGTTCTCTGTGTGTGCTGAAATGATAATTTGGTACTTCCACTACACAGACCTGACTCCATAAATAGGAACATAAAGTAGTGCAGACCGCACAAAACAACACATTTCCAGTATGTGGGAGATGTTTTCGTTTTAGTTCAAATATCACCAAGTCAGATTTTTAACATGCTGTGTGCTACAGTAGATAGGCAAAGGAATACCTTGGCCTAAGTCCTAGCCAGTGAAAACAAAGTACAGCATCAAAGGAAGTGTTTATAGTAAGGATGGCACCGGTACGATACTGAGATCGGAAATCGGTCCGATACTGACTTAATTTAAGACTGGAATCGGATCGGTACTCGGTACCGACCGATACCCAAAGGATCGTGCCATCCCTTGTTTATAGTGGGGAAAAGGAAACTGCACTGCAATGCACCATGGGGTGGTACAGGCCAATGTGTGTGTGTGTGTGTATGCATGAGTGGCCCTTGTCTGTTATAAATCAGCATTCGGGTGATTTTCTGTGCAGCTCAGATATTGGAATGACTAGAGCAAGTCTGTAGTTTCTGCCTGGGCTATAATGCCTTGCACAAGTGAACTGCACAGGGCATGAATAATAGAGCATTGCTCTTACATTATACACATATCATTTGAGTCATGAATCCTAAATTGAACCAAGTGTGAACGAAATCTATTCAAATGTAATCTAATCCTGAATGGTCAAACAGGTGTCAAAGTGTCTGTTGCCTTGGACACACTATGGTGTAGAGAAGGTGGAAAATAGTATATCCCCTCACAGAGAGATCCACATATAATCCCAATACATGTACATTCAAGGACATAGAATGTGGAGCAGGATTATATTGTATATGTACTGTGGACCATGGGTTTGTAAAATATGTGTCGCCCAACGCACACGCACGCACACACACATTTTACCAAGCTCCTCAGCTCTTCAAGCAGTTGATGCACTACTCAGCTATGAGTGTAAAATGTCTCTCCAGCAGGGAAAGTGTGTGTGTGCTGGAGGGGCTGCAAGTCCATACAGCGTGTGTACAGTATTGTGTGTGTATTGTGTGTGTTGCTCTAGTATACTGATGACATCATTGTAAAGGAATGTCTATGGAAGAGGAGAGTGAACCCGCTGGAGCCTTAGACACACATTTTGTATTCCCTCTCTGATTTGTCCCAGTCATTGTCTGTCATTGCCTTTTTTGATTGGTTCTTTATGTTTAACATACTTCTCCATGTTACAATATTTGGCATCTCTCTCTCTCTCTCTCTCTCTCTTTCTCTCTCTCTCTCTCTCTCTCTCTGTGTTTGTATTTGTGGTCTTCATGGAGTGCTGGCACCAAGTTGTATCTTGGCAGGAGGATAAATGGATGGCATCCTAGCATGATGATTATATCTGTCTTGGCAGGTGACACAATTACACATAATGCCACCTAAAGGGCTAGTATGCTAGGTTGTTCTAAATGCTATTCTTGTGCTTTGAATCTTTGAATAGGAATTTAATAACATTGTTTGAAAGTTCAGGCTCAGATGGGGCATCGAAACCTAAACCATTTTTAAATTCCTATTTTAAATATAATGTACTGTAGATGTTACAATCTGGCTGCCTTGTAGTTCTCTCTTACTCTCAAGCACGCCCATTATGGTTACTGTGACAATGACAGAAGCTTTGAAGCTTTTATCAATTAGCTTAATGCCTCTAATTACTTCATGTGATCAAATGAAAGCCCATGTTATAATATTATGTTCTAAATAATATATATTTAGGTTGAATACTGATACATATCAGTATTTTCTATAAAGTGGGCTAAATGTTCAGGCAAGGAGAACAAACAGGAAACCTGACAGATATGTGAAATGTTTTCTTTTTAGCTACATTGATTGTAGTTGTACATCATTAAATCCATAGCAGATGTGTGAATATTGCAGATGTATTTGTTTTTGATTACCGGTACTTTGTAGTACTAGCTGGCTACCTGTATCTCTGTCAGAAACTGAATTGAGCATGTGACTCAGGATCTGCTCTCTCATTGGCTACTCTGAAAAACGGTGTGCATTAAATGCTCACTCCATGTCAACTTTTGCGAGTGGAATTAGTAGGCTGACATGTGAGCTTTCTCTGGTGTCTCCGCCCCTTTGAAACTCTGAAATCACTCGCTCTTGACTACACTCCTCAGGCCAAGTGCAGGCATGGAGAGAGAGATGAACAGATCGAAAAATTTATGAATTAACGCATAATATAACTATATCGATATAACCGATATTGTCTAATTGCATATCTTTTGAAAAAACCCCCGATATGAATTAATAATTGGTATTTTGCCCAGGCCTATTATGTTCCATTGCTCAGTCTCATTTGTTGTTGTACTGAAACTACTTTGTGAGACGTGTTTATTCACCGTTGGTTTTGGGATCTTCTTGAGTTTCATGATTATTAACCAAAGAATCATGAATAACTTGAAAGAAGGGCTTTATATTTGACGTATTATAGTTGATTATTATTTAACTACAGTAAATAAGTAACAAGTAAGAACTAATAAAGACAAACATTTGGCCAAAATGTCACAGCCATACCTAGTTACAACCGGTAACAATATGTAGCAGAGCTGAGATGACTAAATATGGAATTGCCGTTCTAGTACACTTAGGCTAGTTCCATTTTGTCTTGCAGAATTATGTTCATGTTATCTTATGCTGTGTCCTTTTCGCTGGGGGTGGGGGCAGGTGTGCTTTTGGCAGTTAAGACAAGAGGACCCAGCATTCTACAAAAAACAATGATGTGTGTGGAGGTGGGATTTTCTGGGCTGTGTAATATGTGTAACTTTTCTAAGTGGTTTCAATCTGATGGGACAACACAGACAAGTGCTGGTGATATTGTCTAATTGTTAGTTATCAGTAACAATACATTTTACAGAATCATTCTAATGAGACATTGTACTTAAAAACAAACAAATAATGTGTCTCAAGCAAAGTGTTACATACAGTTTACTTAATTCAATATACAGTAACTTCTACTAAAGTGAAAGGAGATGTAGTTTGGTTTCTACTATTATAGAGTAGACACTATAGAGGAGACATGCCACTTGGAGAAATATGAAATGCCAAATATGGCAATTGGAGGCACATATCCAGCCCCTTCCCCCATAAAAGCCAATTGTCTGCTTTATAACTGCCATATTAAACCGAGCGAGTGGTTGCACTGATGCAAGGTTGCGCATGCATAGTACAATAACTTTTGGGGAAAACTTTTAAAACACACGTTTTGTCAAATACACCAAATATCTCCTTGTATTTTGCTAGCTTGTACGTGTTGAGTAAATAATCTGATACCTCTACACAGCACTGGCACCGTGAATAGGAATATTAACATATTGGCGAAAACCGCTCATATCAACATCAGCATGACGCTTGGCTTCAGAATGTGTTTCAATGTGTGAAGTGATGCTACAGACACGTGGAGAGATTTTAATACAAGCATTCTCGAAAATGACTAACCCTGCGTTTAAGGCACAATCATGTTAAAATCTGAACATCAAAAGGAAGTTTGAAGAATGGAAACTGAGACAGGTCTATTTTGGTTGATTAAGAAAGCCTCTCTGAAACACACCTTTTGTATATTGCATGTTTATAAAGTTTCCTGAATTAATGGATTCAGTTTGTCTGCTCCCAACTATCAAAAACGACAGCTCCACTAAGCTGGCAAACTCAACACACAATCAGTACAGACTATTGTTTTCTAGGCTGTGATACAGTAAAACGGTACCCTTGCACAGTACTGAGATTGTATAGAGAGATGTGCCTTTCCTGAGAGATCCCAGAGAAAGTTAAGCTACAAATACCTCCCTCCTTCAAACAGTGCCTTTGAACTTAAACTGGGTCTCTCTCTCTCTCTCTCTCTCTCTCTCTCTCTCTCTCTCTCACAAGCACCATGATACACAAACAGTCTCAAATCCAACAAACTAAAACTAAGCAAAGGTAGCCTCGGCTCATACAATATCTTAATATATTTATTTCTATCTCAAGAAAACTGGTTGGATAGTACACTATTTACTGTACTGTAGCTCACAGCCATGTAAACAGGATGTTCCGTAAACAGTCCTCATCTGTGATGGATTCAAAGGCATTATTTATATTGTGCAAATTCATATGGAAATATACAATATGGCCTTGATTTGTGTTTTTACATGTGTGTATATTAAATCTGTAGCCTTTTGTGCTTTTCATATCCACTCACCAACCCATGACCCATTAGGCAAGATTAGGCAGCCGCCTTGAGTCGGCATTGGTTGTGAGCCCCTACTCAGCGTAAAGCTGTAAATAAAACACATTTGTGAAAGGCATGGCAGGGTCAGTCCAGATTGCTTGAAACACACCATGAAGCCAATAACAAGCAGCATCGTTGCTCATCGTTTTTTCTTATGTTCCTATTTACCGAGCCAGATCTGTGTAGACGTACCTGATATTTTTGCAGCACACATAGAGACCGGTAAGCTTGCAAAATGCAAGGAGATATTTGGTGAATTTGACAAAAGGTTAATTCACATAAGGTAAAGTTTATTTTACACTGTCGATATTCCAAAAGCAACATTTTTATGTCTTGCTTAGGGCGGCAGAAAGTCCAGACAATAAACAAAAAAGTCATCGAAACTGACGTTCAGAACCTCTAACTGACGTAATTCTCCCAGGTCAGTTTTTTCAATTTTTCTTTTTGAATCCTTTTCAATCAAGCGTGTCAGATAGACAGATAGACCTATTCGTTAGGACCCGGACACGGGACACCCATCCTGAAATCGACAGCTGTGCCACAATACCAGGCACAGCAATAATCCATAGACTGACATAAACGGGTATATCTACTGATAAATATGATGCTGTCTTACTATCAATGGTAACCATGACAGGCGTAAATCAAATCTATCCTTCAGATAATTACTGGCTCGTAACACTGCAGGCGTCACATTAAGCATTTATCCGAGCAGAACAGACTCCTATATGCATGACAGACAACTTCCTATATAAAACCGGGTGGGTTTACTGTTAATCTATCTACACCTCTTCTACAGTGTTCCAGATAACTTCCTTCCAGCTTCAAAAGCAAATAAATAACGTTATTTCTGGCGCCGCCCACTTTCTTGGTAAATTTTGCACCAGCATGTAGACTAGCAAACTATTTTAATGAGACACTCTTAAGGAAATACTATTTCTGGAACAATGGTTCGGAAAGATCACAGACCGAAATGCCTACAGTTGGTAGCTGCAGAAAGGGAAGCGATCCCAATCGAAATGCATGATGTGACTGACAGTACCGAACCTTACCGGGTAATAACACAGCAGGGTAAGTACATTTTTGACTGTCAATATATTTTACTTTAAGCTAATATTTATGACTCATGAAGCTTTTATTATTTAATGTTTAAGACCATTGCTAGCAACACTACATTATCCTGCTTTTACAAATAACTTTTACAAAAGTGAAAACTATTTATATTGTTAATTACCGCGTATGTAATTAGGTGACTCCGCCCCGTCAACACAGCTGCATGGAAGCAAATGGAGAACTCAAACAAAAGACAAACAAAGGCAAAATAATCCTTCATTAATTGTAATCGAGCTACAATGTTCAATTAACCGTGATTTTGATTTTAGGTAATATCGTCCAGCCCTAATAAATATAAACACAATGTACTGTATATGTCAACTCTGTGTTTGCTCCCATATACTGTACATCTCTTACATATACTATAATTATTTCACTGGAATGATCACCTTAGAGCAGAATATCAAATACTTGTGTTTGTGTAGCTGTGCGTGCTGTTTATCTTATCAATAACTACATTTGAGTCACTAGGGTTTGATTATAATCACTGACAAACATCCTGGTATTACTGATTGCATAACTGCCTCAGGTGACATGTCATCTTGGATGAAAATGCAGTTTTGGCAACAGTTTTGTTTTAATTTATTGTGATGATTTATAGTAAAGACTTATTGCTATTCAGTATTAAGAATTGAACCCATGTTTTATTAAAACATTCATGCATTCAAAATTACTTAGTTGTAAGTTACTTAGTTTAGCAGTCACACAAAAGGCATACTTTTGATTGTATGAAACACACTAAGTATAGCTTTATCTATTTTCCCACCCACAATGCTGTAACAACATAAGATCAGCTGTTTACAATTCCTGTGTTTACTTACTTTCTTTGCCGAATGTTTGTTGTTGAGTATCTGTCCTGTCAATAGTATCAAGCTATATCACAATAAGACACATTGTGTCCTTGCTTACAAGTGATGACCCTGACCATGGCCCTCTAGTGACAGACTTTACAGATTAGTGCAAGTCATCCCTTTTGGACATCAACATGTCCAAAACCAAAGAGCTAATTATAGATTTCAAGAAGAACCCAACTGTCTTCACTCCTGTGAGGATTAATGACCAGGCTGTTGAGTCCGTACAGCAGTACAAATATATTGGGATTGTAATTGATGACAAGCTGACCTTTGACTCTCATGTGGTTATGGTGTGTAAGAAAGCCTATCAGCGCGTGCATTTTTTTCATAAACTCTGGAATTTTAATGTTGATTGTACTTTTATGAGAATGTTTTACTCTTGTTTAATTGAATCAATCCTCAATTTTTCATTTATCAGCTGGTATGGGTCACTCAACTTAAAAACTAGGAATAGGCTGCATGGGGTTGTTAAAACGTGCAGTAAGATTGCGAGCACGACTCTGAATGTGCTTTCTCATGCACATAAGTTAAGGACTTTGAAGAAGGCTCAGTCAATCTTGGCTGATTCTAGCCACCCTCTGACCAAGGAGTTTAAGTTACTCCCTTCTGGCTGTAGATACAAAATGACACGGTGCAAGACCAATAGATTAAAAAACTAGTGTGTTCCTGCTGCCATTGGCTTTTTAAATAACAGATGATATTTTGTTGCATACTGTTGTCATTTATTTGTTGTCTATTAATGTTTATTTGTCCTTATTGTTATGTGACTACTGCTGGCTTTAACACAACTTGCCCCTCGGGGATAATAAAGATAACCTTGACCTTAAGGACATATTCAGGCACAGATAACTCAGGCCGAACTCATTTGCTCATTGACACAGAAAGACCTTTGGTCAAGATGTGTGCTGGTGACATTTAACTGCCCATTATAATGATGTGCTGTCTCTCTCTCTCTGTCTGTCTCTGTCGCTCTCTCACTCTCTGTCAGCCAGTCAGTAGTAATAAGAAAGTCATGGAGTTCCCAGCAAAGTGACTCACTATTCAGCGGGGGTCGTGTGGGGGCGTACTTGGGTGGATGGGCAGTCAGGAGACTGATTTTCCATGTCCAACTATTCCTGTGTGTGTGTGTGTGTGTGTGTGTGTGTGTGTGTGTGTGTCTCCTGGACAGCCCATTTAATAAAACAAAATTGGTTGGTGATGTGGGGTGTACACCTGTAATAGAGCTCTGTTGTATTCCTTTACTCACGTATGTGCCTTATTTTAGGATACTGCACAGTAACACACTGTATGGTTGTGTGTGTATGTCTGTGTGAGAGAGAGTGAGCGAGGTTGTTTTTAGCAATGCTCACAAGAACGATATTCAGCCTCTGCTTCATTTCTTTATAATTGCTTACAGCAGTAGCATGGCGCCAGACGCACACGTGTTTGCGTGCACGTGTGTGCGCGCACGCACGCACGCACGCACACACACTCTTCAAAGTGGCAGAGCAAAACTGGGCAGAGCTTTCTGCTTTAATAGGTTGGTCAGAAATATGTTCAGCTATCACTGTGTGTGTGTGTGTGTGTGTGTGCGTGCGCATGTGCTTGTGTGTTTGTTTACAAGCTGCTAGCTGTATAAGCTACTGGGGCAAGAAGGAGTAAGTTAAAATGAGCAGGTACACAGTGTCTAAAATTAACTTTTAGCCTCTGTCAAAGGTGGCTAGTATATCCAAAAAATCCACCGCCATGTTTTACCGGCCAACTTAATTGGTTGTATTTTTTTGTGTCACATACTTTAGCCTTCTGTATTCAATGTTTCAGTATTTCATTGCGATAATAAACACACCGCAGCAAGTCATCATGCCACCTAGTAGAGCGTACCTTCTTATTATACAACCAACACAACAACATTGTGGATGTGTTTGCTATTTATATATGCACAGCCCGGTGTGCTGGTTTCAATACTTTTTCTTTTTCATGCAACTATTTCACAAGCTTGGTGTGATTAAGAGATTTGCTATATTCCTTGGATATTAACTGAGACAACTTCAAACTGCTCATGAGTTCACTAGACATTGTATATTTTCTCCTTGTTGCAAACAAGAGAACAGCAGTAAAGAGAGACAGGCAGGATACTGTAGCAATTTAATCGAACGTGCAAACATGTATCTGCCACATTTGTGGGCTGTCTTCTGAGATTACTTTAAGTATTACTTTACTTTAACTTTAACTGTACCCATAATGTTTTTTTTGAGCTGTAACCAAAGTAATAATATTGATCTTTGATGAGACAGATCAATGTTGTTAATATTGAAACATTCCCGTTTGTATAAAAATCTTTATTTAGAACAGAAATACACTATACGTCATATCCGTTAAAAACCACCCAGGACCTGCCTGGTCACTTAGTACGCTCATATGTTGTCAAATTAAAAAACCTTAATGTTAATGGGAGACCCCTCTCAGCTCCTCCCCTCCCCTCATGACGCATTTTTAAAAGTTGTAGTGGGTGGAGTCAGGCTCAGCGCTGGGATGCAGTTAAACTTTAACAAATGGAAAATCTACCCGCATTTACCACTGGGCGGGTGTATACACTATAATACTGTATTAGTGTGTAGTCTGTATTATATAAATACCCTGTGTGCGGTGTGTATTCACTAATACACTGTAATTTGATGTATTATTAAATGCTACCTGTCTTTTTAGTTTATTGTAATGGTCATTTAAAGTGACTTTGAGAGCAGGTAGGTACAGTAATGTTGTCAAAGTCACATACAGGCAAGCTGCTTATTTGGGAGTCATGCACTGTGTAATCTGGCAGAGGCAGCATTTACTTGAGTGAGGTCTAGGATATATTGGCTATCTATTGGCTGTCGAGACCCCTCTGCTTGACATGAAAGGTATTTTTATTGACGTGCACGATGACTAAATAGAAATACATGTCGGCGTTTGCATTGCCTATTATGCCTGCAACTGTACTAGAAAGAAAAACAAGCCGAGTTTAAGCAAAAGCCATTTACAAAATGTGATAACCGTAACTCACATGCCAACAACACCTAAATAAATCATCACCAATATGTGAACATTGTTGTCAATACAACTGAATACTTATACGTATATTATACTTATACTGGAATATTTCAAGGAAGTAAATAATTGGCCAAACGGACTTTACACAAATATTGAAGGAATTTAATGTAAAACTCAAGGACAACATTTATATCAAACATAGACTGGCATTAGTCATTAAAGCATTGCACTAGATTGCACTAGTGCTCAGAATTATGTATAGAATTGTGATGCAAACAGCCAATACAAATCATGCATACAGGCAGGGCTCCAGACTGCGACCAATTAGTCGCATTTTTGCGACCATTCTTGGAGACAGTGCGACTACATTTTCTAACTAGGCGCACCAGTGCGACTTGCAAATAGTATCCCTTCAGGGTCCTCTGTATGAGACATTCAGCACAAGCCACTTATGAGACATTAATGAGCAGAAGAGGCTGAGACTACACAAGAAGTCCACTATCTGTCCCATTTTAGTGTTCGTCAGCCTTCCAACTGGTATGGTGTGCAGTATCGGGGTTTCTCTCTTTCTCCTTTGCCTCCCCCCACATAAGTGTCTGTGATTGCGATGGTGGGATAGCTTTAAAACCAGATCTGATTAGAGAGGATACATCTGTGTTTGCTTGTGCATATGTGAGAATGCGAACTGTCTGTGCATTGGAGAAGTCGTTGGGTTAACATAAAGCAGATGTGTTTTATGTATGTTCAGTTTCAGAAAGAGAAGGGATTTATTGGTATGGAAATTTCCATAACTCCAGCCAGAGAGAACCAGTCCGGTGGTTTTATGGTAATAATGTGGTCCTGCCAACTGACACCAGGCCAAGCCGTGAAGGTCTACACAGTATATCTGTCAGTAGTGGTAGCGGGCAGCCTGAAGCTGTCTTGAGCTGGAAGGCGTCGCAGGGTCAAACTCCAGCTGGAACCTGAACCAGCTGAAAGACGCTGACCGTTCCTCCTTGGCTCAACAACTTCTGCTGTACCAAGCGACGGGTTCTTGAGCAAAGCACTAAACGTTGCTAAAACGTTCTCAAAGGCCTCCTGCGTGAATGTTACATTATTAAATCTGAATTCTCACAGGATTCAGGAACCTGGTACTAGAGTACATGTGTCTATTTCCAAATAAGGTCAATAATCAGAATATTGCGTCAACAAGAAGTCATAACCTCTAATGTTAGCTGGGTCAAGTTTCAGCAGAATAGGTTGGTTAGTTGAGCTGAACTAACACAGCAGATCAGGTTGTGGTTTGTGTTAGTATACAGTGGTCTTTAAACACATCCACGTGTCTAAAGTGACTCCACAAAGCCTTCTACTAAGTAGTAAAATACACACCACTTGTTCACTGTTAATACCAATGCCTCACTTTACACAGAAGGCAGCAGGTTCAATTCCCACCTGTGGTTAGGTCTAGATGTGGCTAATTTAGCATGGGGCTGTGGGCTAGCTTTTAACCTCATTTTAACCCCATCTTTCCTCCTTAGCATTGTAACTTTTGTAGGCATATTTTAGACAGTGGTCTTCCAACAAAGTTCTAACCTGTAAATGTGTGTGTGTGTGTGTGTGTGCATGCGTGCACACATGCATGTGTGTGTGTGAGAGGTTGAGTGAGTGCATGGGTGTATGAATTGTGTTATGTTAAGAATTGTGTTCCTCTGTATATGCTTTGTGTATCCACTATGTTTTACTGTATGTGTGTATGCGGTTTTCTTCATTATTACAAAGTTGTGCTTTGCTAGCTGTATTGCAGCCTTCATTAGTGTGTGCATGTGTGTGTGTGTGCCTGTCTGTGTGTGTACATAGCTGGCATCTGGTAGCCATCTTGTTCTTGCTGCTGAGCTGAAGGAAATTCCAGCAAAGTAGAGTGGAGGCCAAGATAGTGTTGCCCACACACACGCGCACACACACACACACACACACACACGCACACACACACGCGCGCACACACACACAGTACGAAGGCTGCAATTCAACAAGTTTTACAGTTATGCGATACTGAAGCTGATCTTCCCCTTCACACACACACACTCACAAACAAACACACACACAAAGTAATTTACGTCAATTACGTCATTTGTTGATAGAAGCCAATCAAATCACACACACTCGCAAACACAGTGGGGGGGTGGGGTGGGGGCGGGGGTTATTTGCTTATGTGTTTGTAATGTTTGTACGCACATGGCAGTTATTACGGGTGCTGTGTGTATTGGGACTTATTGACACACGCTGCACATCACTAGAAAGTGTTGGCTCAGCCTGACTCTGTCCTGCTCTACTCCATTACTGGAAGTCTACGCAGACGTCCTTCATGTACGTTAACGTTTACGCCATATGTCCTCCATCTCTGTGGAAGCCTACGCAGACGTCCTTCATGTACGTTAACGTTTACGCCATATGTCCTCCATCTCTGTGGAAGCCTACACAGACGTCCTTTACACATTGTACGTTTAAGTAGAGCTAATTAAGTTGACCATTAGAGGGTCGTGTTGAAAGAAAGAGCGTGTTGAAACAATGGGCCCACTAATAATGCACATTACACTACCACTGCAGTGTTTTACCTGCATATTACACCAAATGGAAAATACCTTTTATGAAACAGGAGCACTTCAGACTCATAAATCACAGGATGATGATGATGATGATAATAACACGTTATCAACTGTGTTTATTCTTTATTAGCAATGCGTACATTGGTATAGTGCTTTACTGGTGTACTGGTCTGTATCTTTTCTAGATGTCATAATTGACATCCCCTGTCGTTATACTCCAGTATACTGTCTTGCAACACTGTAGTAGCCCTTGTCAAAGTATCCCTACAGTGTGGTTATCAGGACGTAGCACAGACATTCTCTGAGGGTTCAGTGGAGTTGAGTGCCACTATTCGTGCAGTTGAAAATATGGTATTATACAATGGATGCATCTGTACTTAATCAATGAGCCGGATTTTATGTGGCCTGGTGTGTGCCAGTTGTTGACTGGAAAGTTAAGAACTGGGCTCTAGCTCTATGGGACAATGACAATGGCTGGCGTGTTCTCTCCTGCAACTATTTTTGAGGCCCCTGAAAACATACAGATGGGTTTTAGTGCCAAGCAGCTATTGTGAAAGCATTTCCATTCCGTCTTCCTCATAAATGGTTTTGTTCTAGGATATAGCATCAGCACTGAATTGGAACTGTGGGGATGACGTCTGTTCAAATAGCCTGTGATGTGATCAACACACTGATTTTAATGTTAATCTAAGATTCAACACCTATGGGTATGCTGTATTTCCCAGATAGAATGGAAATCAATAATACAGTTCAGCATGGCCAACGCACTTAACCTGGGTTCAAGTCTTGTTGATGGTGTTGCTATCATCTTCACATGGCAACAGTGGACAATAGTAGGCAAATTATTTATTCTAAAATGAGGCCATTGGACTTTACTATTTCTGTCTACCCTTAATTTCATTCCATCTGTATTCAACTTTAGTTTCCCATGTTACAGTTACTTTGAATTTATGTATTTTTTCTTTTTTTCATTCTTTAGTTTTCCCACTTCTACCTATTTTCTCTGGCCTTGGCACAGCAAACACATTGTTAGAGGATGAACAGTGTGACACGGTGTTCTTGTTGAGTGTGACAGATTAACAGTGTTCCTAGAAAGTCAGAAATAGAGAGAGTAACAGAAAACAAAACCAAAAAAACAGACCGGCAGCAGACAGACAGAGATAGACAGAAATTCAGTTGCCGGGGTGACAGGAGTAAACAGCCTTTGTTTACCCCCCTCCCAAAGTTCTTTCTTTAGTACTGTGTAGTAGGTTTAAGTATGTCTGTACTACCGTACTCACCTAACAGTAAACTACATAGTGTTGAGACTTTAATGGACTCAATGAACTACACATTCTGTGGCATGACGGTGAGGGGGGCTCACTTCTCATTTCAATATCATTTGTATTCTACATGTGTGCGTGAACAGTTCTGATGACATCATTTGCTTTATCCGAGTAATAAAGTGAGGTCAAATCAGCCATGTTCTTTCTCTCTGAAAAGTGTCCGCCAATACAAATGAGCTTGAATCATAGAGGCGAGATGGCCAGCGACTCACATAAGCCAAAGGTCAGTGGAGAACTTGATAAAGGCTTTGGACTTTAGACACTTACATTTTTAAATAAGTTATGTGAGGTATGGTCGCAGGGTACAGTAGGCAACCTTTCACTGTAAGGGGCCTTCCAATGAACATTTTTCAGAGAGAGCTTATACTTTTAGAAGTCAGCAGAGGGGTTATCATTTGAACCCATGCTCCCTTCATAGGACAATAATGGTTCACGTGAAGGCGCCTTTATGGTAGAGCTACTTCTGCCATTGTGCTACTTATAGCATAAGACTTGCCTGTGCTTTCACAATTATGACTTGTAAACTATCTGTAAATCTACCCACACACAGTCACATAGACACTTGGTGAAGTTTATAACAGCCTAAACAGTAGGCTAAATTAAATATTAGTCTTTGATAATGTTAAATTTATGACTACCACTGACTTGCCCTTATGACCAGGACATCCTGTAAACCATTTCTCAGATGACCCCTACAACTGTGCATGCATGCATGAATGTGTGTGTTTTGTTTTCCAATGTAAGAGTATCCCACTTAGCTTGACCTAGATTTTGGCACAAATTCACATTCTCCACTGAGTTCATCAATATACATTTTATGTTGATGAAGTTTGAGTTCTCTTCATAGTGCATATTTCAGTTAAATACATCCAGTCATCAGCAACTATTCCAGTTCAATACATCCAGTCATCAGCACATTTTTTAAATAAGTTATAAAATCAAGTAAAAGTCATGAGCTGATGACAGATTACTTTCATGATATAGAGAATGAGTAGCTAGCTATGAGCAAACCAAGGCATTTATGTATATAAAAAAGTTCAGCTTGAAAACTCTCATGGGTTGTAATTCACCAAATGAAGTCTTCAATTAAAAATATACTGATTTTATTTTGATTGACCCACAATCCCTTATGCATTCCAACTATGCCTTGCTTTTATTACCCTGTATTTTAGTCTCTCTCTCTCTCTCTCTCTCTCTCTCTCTCTCTCTCTCTCTCTCTCTCTCTCTCTCTCTCTCTCTCTCTCTCTCTCAACTATCTATCTCTGTGTGTCTGTCTCAGACGGGTGTTTTTGTCCCTTGTAAACCTCTGAATGTGCGCTGGCATGCCAGGGTGTTAATGATTCATCATGTGGGATTGCCTGGTTAACAAAAGCTTTTTGGGATCGGTTTACAGACCTCACCTCAGTATCAAACCCATTCAGTATTGAACCCTGCACTTACGTTTTACTTACTTTTAAGTTAATTAGCCTCGTCCATTTTATTATAAAGCCATACTTTCCTATTTAGTATATAGTATTGTTCTTTCTTTTACTAAGTAGCTTTTTTCAGTGGAGTGGGATTGATTATAAATAATTGATGTTGAGCTTTGCACTTTTCATTGTTTTCCAGTCAAGTCAGTTTATTTATAAAGCACATTTAAAAGACCAACATTCTGTACACAACAATGCAATTAATAAAAATATAAACTAAAACAATAAAACACAATACACAACAAGCAAGACAGTTTTAGCATAGTGTCCCAGAACTTACTTGAATGCTAAAGAGTACAAGTGTGTTTTCAGAAGAGATTTAAAGGTCTCAGTGGTGGAAGATGAAGGGAAGATCGTTCCACAGTGTCTGAGATTTTGTTGATTTCTCAAGCCCAGAGGTTTCTGGGACCCTCAATATATTCTACTCTACTCTCCAAGATATGGTCATATGCATGTGTAGCCTGCATAGTGTATCTGTGTGAGAGTACACACCACACAATAGAGGAGCCTGCCCATATTTGAGGTAGGGTCTTGCATGCTTGTCTCTGGTATGCAGGGTTTTGTTCTGCTGTTCTATTCTGGTTTACTGGAAGACGGTGAGTGGGGAGAGTTGTGTTTCTCTCTCTCTCTGTGTGTGTGTGAGTCATAGTATCAAGGCCTACAGCACAGTATAGTCCACAGAAATAATACCTATGAATAAAGCGTGATTGAAATATAAGAACCATTGTTCAGTATAAGGAGGGGGGTGGGGAAAGAAATAAAGATAGAAAGAAATGGTGAGGGACAGAGAGAGACAGCCTACATTCCTGTGGTTACGCACACAGTAAGCTTAAAAAGGTTGTATGTGTGTGTATGTGTGTTGTCTTCATCCATGTGGGCACTTTGTATTTGTATTTATCAACTCAAAATGATGTGGAAACATTGGCTTCTTCTATCCGGCGTACAGATTACATAAACTGTGTCACTTAGTTACCGCCCACTCTCATAAGGACCACAAAACGTCGCTTGAAGACATGAAAAAACAATGGTTGGTAAAATCAAAACCAGGTCGCCTGGTTGAAACTGTTGGGCCGTGGAGACTCGCGGGTTTACCCACACTCAGCATGCAACCTCTCTCTGGATTTACTCACATAATCATAAACACGGATGTCGGGACTGGGCTTATCAGCAAGACACCTCTTCCACAACAACCAGCGCGGGCCGCGAGCAGTATGACCAAATAAACAGCTCAGCTGGGCTAACACCATCATTTAGCAAAAATAAATAGCAAATACAACAGCAGTTTTGTCAGACAACTGACATACTGTACTGTAAATGTTAAGTTTCACTACTACTCACCTATGAAGACTCATAGTAATCACCAATAACATCCACCAATAGCTCATAGTCCACCGTCTGATCGATCCCGGTCGATCCCGGTTGTTACATTGGCAAAATTCCAAACAATCTAATCCAGTAAAATATTTAGTCCAAAACACATATTACATTTATAAATACTGCATGGACTGCCTTTGCATTCATTTCATATAAGCTGGTAGACATACTTTCTGTCATACCGATACTCTGTCATACTGAGACCAAGCTAACCAAATGTGTTGATTAGGCTAGTGCAGCGAATGCTACTCCAAACATGCGGATTTGTGAGATTCAAAATCCCAAAATTGAAAAAAATCTGTCTACTTTATGGTATTGAACTTATGGTTTTGATGAGAGAAGCCACATTGCACTGAACTCAAATGCCTAATAAATACAATGTTCCACTCCACTATTATATAGTAATATGGGGGGGACAGGATGGTCTGGATGTTGGACTCCCAGAAGGTCGTGGGTTCGAACCCCGGTGTTGACCTACATGTAAGCATCCTTGAGCAAGATGCCTAACCCCCTAAACTGCTCCCGGTGGTTGGTCGCGCCTTGCATGGCAGCAATCACCATCGGTGTATGACTGTGTGTGTGTGAATGGGTGAATGTGAGGCAAAATACTATAAAGCGCTTTGGATGAAAGCACTATATAAATGCAGTCCATTTACCATAATAGTGTGTTCTATACTGTATATAGAAAACACCAAGGCACATCACCTTGACCCCATATAGTTAATTTTTTGAAAATAAACGAACATAAAGTACATTATTCTTCATAAACACACGATTGGTTATCCAATTGATTAGCAAACAGCACTGTTACAAACTCAGAAAGCAGAAGATGTATTTTACTGAAACAAAGGAAAACTGCATTGGCTCTCAATGAGCTGCACTGTATGTCAAATGATGTATAAATAAAAAACTATAAGAAAACCCTGTTATTTTCAAGTATAACCAGATCCTGTTTTATGCAATGAGCTGCATTTTTGGTCATATTTAAACTGTTTAAAATTCTGCTTGAATGTATGCCTAGAACATTCTGGGAGATGAAAATTGGATGGCACGAAAGTAAATTGTGCCAAGGACATACAGTACTGGAGACATGAGAAGGGATACAAATCTGTGTGAGGTTAGAGAGAGAGAGAGAGAGAGAGAGAGAGAGAGAGAGAGAGAGAGAGAGAGAGAGAGAGAGAGAGAGAGAGAG